>JAAGKR010000361.1:98200-128200 GCA_011419295.1 Clarias macrocephalus
CTCTGCTGCGGAGGATAAGTTCATCCGAGTCACCAGCCTCAGAAATCGCAGGTTAACAGCAGCTCAGATCAGAGAGCAGGTCAATGCCACACAGAGTTCTAGCAGCAGACACGTCTCTAGAACAACTGTTAAGAGGAGACTGTGTGAATCAGGCCTTCATGGTAGAATATCTGCTAGGAAACCACTGCTAAGGACAGGCAACAAGCAGAAGAGACGCGTTTGAAACTCTTGTTTGAGACTTGAAAGAAAACTCTTTGAATGAAAACGTGTGTCCAAACTTTTGGTCTGTACTGTACATTTAGGTATTTGGCAGACGACCCTCATCCAGAGTGACTTACATTTTTATGTCATTATATATCTGAGCAGTTGATGGTTAAGGGCCTTACTCAAGGGCCCAATAGGGACAACTTTGTGGCTGGGATTTGAACCTGGGACCTGTATTTGAATGCTTTAACCTCTGAGCTACCCCTGACCCTGCTCATAACTGCTCATATGTGTAATGAAATAAATGTAGGTCGTTCTGCATAAGGACATCTGCCAAATGCTGTAAATATAAATGATGCTTGTATAAATCGTCATACAGACTTTCTTAAAGTAAAACAAGTTGCATGTACAGGGGAGTCCTCTCCACTGGTAGCAAACAAAAACAGTTTCTACTTTTGCCATTTATTAAACGCTAACATGTGGTTTGTGTCATCTAGCCCAGATCTTCCCACTCCAGACCACCAGAGGGTGCTCTCACACAAACATTAAACCCATTTCTTCTTTGGTATTTCCTATTTAGGGTGGAACTCCTATATAAAGCGTAAGGTTGCGAGGCCTTACAGTTGTCTGCAATCTTGTTAGAAGTGAGTTTGTGGAATTTTCTATTGAAATGTAAGTGGTTTGATTAATTATACACTGTCATTTCTAAAGCGCTTTATACAATGCTGACTAGTTACTAAAGTCACTAAAGATTATGTATTATTAATGATTTCTTGATTAAATATATATACAGGTTATTTACAATTTAATATTATTATGTAGTAAAATGTTATAATTTCCCCACTGGATGAATAAAGGTAGATCTTAGATGAGTTTGCATGTTCTCCCCAAGCTCAGTGGGATTCCTCCAGGTGCTCCAGTTTCCTCCCAGAGTTCAAAGACTAATTGGCATTTCCAAATTCCCTGGAGTATGTGTGTATGGTTGCATGCCCTACAAGGGACTGGCACCCCATCCAGAGTGTACCCCGCTTCTCACAACCCGGGATGGATAAGCGGTATAGAGAACGAATGAATGAGTGAGTGAGTAAAATGAATGCCTTTTTCACCTTGGTGAGCTGCAATGAATGATGGGTAATCTTGCTTGCTAACTTCCAACGATGTGATGAACCATTGCTCAGCTCTTCCCGACATTGTCTGCATTCGCCTTAGAACTGAGCAGCTTCTCTTCATATGGTTGGAAATCTTACTTCACGTGGCCGAAAAGCCCTGTGCAGTCCACTTCGCAGGTAACCACCAGCCAATCGGAGCTCAGGTAGTCTTTGCACAGTGTCGCCAAACCACCTGTTTATAAGCTCTGAGCCTTTACTCTGACCTTGGTTTTGGGTTATTCTTTAGATTACTGTTTTGTTGTGTTGGATGCAGATTTTGTCATCCCGGATTCTCAACACTTTCCGAGACATTTACAACAGAATAGTAGTAGTTTGACGTAACCGGATGATAAATGTGTGTGTGTGTTACATACTGCTAGTTTGTTTCAGGAGATACTCACGCTTCACGATCACTGCAGCCAGAGAGGAGGCCTGGCCGTGAGAGTTAGCAGCAACCGCCGTGTACTGAGCAGTGTCATCAATCCCACACCTGCACAAGGCACACACACACACACACACATTCATCCATCTTCCATCTTCTCCCAGGAATCACCCCAAACTCGGATCAATATACAGAATCAATAACAACTTCAATCTCATTCGACTTGTTAATCAAATGATAAACCTGCCAGCGCTGCACAATGTCTGCTTTGATCGGATATACAGCATGGTAATTTCCTAATTGACAATTGGACAGGGCGCAAAATTCCTCCCTAGTGCATAATGCATAACCTCCCTTTGAGCTAGTGCTATAAGGGAAGTAAGCATGTTAAGCCGTGCGCACTAGAGTGCTGCTTACATATAAGATTATGAACAGATAGCATTTTTACACTCTGCTCGAGTACTCGAGGTCGTCTAGATACGATCAGCCGGGACCGAAAAGCAAAATAACTGAATTATCTGAGTGGCAAGGACGTGGTCAGCAGTGAGGCGTAAATGGCAAATGTACCGCGCTGCCAGGAGAGGAAAGAGTCACGGTAATGTGACCTTCACCTCAATGCTGCTATTTTAAAGTGCTCTCATCTCCCTTGCTGCAGGAATACGCTTGCTTCTCTGGAAGGTTTTTGTACAAAAGGTGGAACGCTAACGCTGTTATTTTCAAAATCTTACTCGTACAGCAATGTGCAGGAGCTGCGGGGTTTGGAGAAAGCATTAACCTTGTCCGGAATTTCATTGGAATTTCACACATTGTTTCAAAGCATTCACTCTTACATCGACAAATCATTTTTAACAAAGAATAGTTAAAAGCTTAAAAGCCAGAACGAGTGATTTTATAGTGAGGACGCTGTACAGTAGTGATATGGATGTAGGAGCAGAGAACGTGATCCCGAAGTCTTTAAGGCGCTGGTCTTAAGGATCGTATGACGCTGAGCTCAGCACTTGGGTATGAACAGCTGAGGGGAGCTCAAGACATGTTAGGGCTTGGACTAAATTGGGATAAAAGCTCGCACACATACGGTAGACACACACACACACACACACACACACATACACACACGCTCCAGCTTCCTTTTGCGGCTGAGTGGAGAGCAGGGTTCGAAGAAAAAACTTGTATTCACTAAAAAACAACAATTGAATGAGGATCTGGTTTAAGGATCCGTAATCGTAATCTTAATCTGAGGGGTCTGGTATGATATGAGGAAATCATAATTTATAAGAAAATTGAAAGATACCAAAAACTTGCAAATAAATCCAAGATTCAGACACGTTCTATAATCTGTGAATCGAAACTAAGGAATTATACTGAATCACAAAAGCCTGTTATTATCGATCCAGCATTTCATAATGAGTTAATATTCAGTGCATGACAAAGTCAACATCAGTGTCCTATTTACTTGATGATGTTCAGGCAGTGAAGTCCAGCGTTGCTTTCCACAAAGTATTTCCCGGAAGAAATGTCGATCTGGACGTCATCCTTGTACCTGATAAACAAAACAAATAAGAACAAAAGAACAACAACAAACAAAGAAATAATAAAAGACGATTAATGAATGTAATGAGGTTGAGACACCTTCGTGTACATTTCAGTCCACACTGCTTTATGAGCCTGTCAGCCTGATTCAAGGTGTTTATTAAATTTCCAGTGTGCCTTTACAGTAGCTTGATATTAAATATGTTTTCTGGCATGCTCTAGCCAAGCATTATGACTGCTTTCTCATTGAATTTGCTCAGTCTGCGGTCCTAATGCGCGCAGTGAATATGAATCAACATGTCAGGTCCACCTTTTCTCCTTACGATTTGAGGACTCGGGAATAAATGTCACACTGACAGGGCCGAGACGGATGATTGATTTGTGGCATCTTGCCATGATCCCTTTATCCGAAGATGATATTTTCATTCATTTTAACCCAAAAGTAATAAGACACGTAATAGGGAGAAGTCTGGAAATGTGATTAGTCTTTGCAAATATAAAGTCAAAAGGTGACATCAGCGCCTAACCTCCCACCTGAGCACACATAACACATGAAATGAGTGTTTTTAGGTACCACACACACACACAACCACCACACACACACACATACCCAAATCTGGTATATTATATATATTTCTATCACAGATCAAGGTTATTTAAAATGAGATGGTGTGAGTCATTTGGACTAATCAATTGTGTTTCCCTTTGTATATTTGACATGGACTAACCATTTGACCTTTGGGGCCGGGTAGCCTTCCACTTTGCAAAACAGCTTCACAGGAGTGTTTTCAAACACAGTGTGTGACCTGAGGCGCACCAGAAACTTGGGGCCCCTGATCATGGACGATTCTCGGATGTACTTGTCTGGAATCTTCCTGTGCACCTGTCAAAAAGAGGAAGGACTGTTACAGTATGTGACCTTGCAAAGACATGAATGTCGAAATATACAGTATTATTTAATAATAAGTGTAAATAAATCATTTAGTTAATATGGCAAAATTGCATGTGGTTATGAGAATGAGTAATATGAGTAATATGACTTCATTTGGATTTATTATTTCTTATTTACACATAACTGCGTAAATGGAAAAGGAACCTTACCACATTCTGGATATTCTTCAGCGTTTTGTATTCATATCTCACTTCTTCGACTTCGGAGCTAAAAACATCATTCACAGTCTTTACAATGAAAGGATGCATTTGCCTGTACGTCAATACATATACACATACATGTACTTTCTGTACACATCATCATGCCCACATTTATATCTATCATTTCATAAATACACAAGGAGAAATACAGTATATTGTAAGATTATCATACGCTTGGTAATTTAAATGGATTCAAATGATTCACTTATTCTGAATTAGTAAATCAGCATTAAAAACTGGTTTCATACACTAAGTAAAATAATGTATCGGATAAAATCTCCTGAAAATAAAAACCATAATACCAGATATCACTTGCATGATCTAGTATTGCATTTAATATCTAATAATATTCCCGCGAACAGAAATGATGATAATGAAGATTTTTAGTCAAAACATTGAAGGAGAAGCCACTATGCGTTGCATCTTACCTGGAGTATTCCTTCACCATGTATCTTGAATGTTTACTATGGTAGTCGTGAGTGAACTTCTTGTGTCTGGCGATGGCTGTAGCCATGTTTAACTACCGCAGAAGGGCCTATGAAGTAAAACCAGTAATGACACATACACTCAATACATTCACAAAAGAATTGAGTCGTATAACGAATGCAATTGTAATTTTAATCCTAAGCGAATTCAAAGCCAGGTATCGTGCTTCATCACTGTGAGATACAACATGCTGCAAAGTGGATGAGAATGGGTTAAATTATGGGATGTACAGGCAATGATCGGTGTTCTCAATAAACAAACAAATAAATGCAAAATCAATATAACAAAATAAACGTTTCATAATATATTACATATTATGGCATGTTCAGCTCATGTCCATTAAAAAAAATTATATTATTATTAGCATAGCCACCATCTGTATCAAGCCACAGCCTAAGATGCTGTGTTTAGCATTGAGGAATGCACAAAATTAATTTGGATTTGTTTAACAAATTTTATCACCCGTTTAAAATATCTCATTGAAGTTGTTTTACAGTTTAGTGTATTATTAATGATATATAATATTATACATTTCCATACATATTATTCCTTAAAGAGCTTCACATAAATAATCATGCACATGCATGCAACAGACACTATTTTGTTAGTATGATATTATAATATTTAGGTGAATATATTTAAGCAATTCTCAAGCCACTAAGATTAGATCTTATTGATCTTCTTCTTCTTCTTTTTTTTTTTAAGATGTATACAGATATATTTTTCACCATATTCATAAGCTGTGGGTGGTATGGAGATTTACAAAATTTTGTAGCAGCTTTTTACAATCATGTGTAACTCCAAGCCTTCAAAAAAAAAAAAGTATGAAACTATAAGCATGTCTCTGAGCCTGAAATATTAAATATGCCTCTTCATTTGCAGCATTTTTTAATCCCTGCAACGGCAAAGAGCTCCTTGCCTTGACACGCCCAAAATGTCAAATCATTCACACTTGAGCCTCTAACATGCTCAAGACATTAAAACTTCATGTATCACAGAGAGAGCTATATATATATCAAAGAGAGAAGGAATTATATAATTCCACAATTTCCTATCAAAAGCTACACCTCCTGGGCTGCCAGAACTCATGCACTAACTCCTTTTTTTTTTTTTTTTTTGCATGACACATATAAATAATAACAGTCAGCAGCACAGCTAAAAATATAAAACAGCTTAATAGGTCCAATCAGGCTATCATATTCCATCACCATCATCATCATTATAATAATGATCATCATCATCATTATAATAACGATCATCATCGTCATTAACGTTCATTTAGGCACCCAAGCACAGAAATCATTTCCAAGATGCAATTTCACAAGAGCAGTAATCGATTTTTTTCTTTCTTTTCCAGTGTAAATAAAACCCATGTTAAAGGCTTTAAGTGTAGAAACATTAATTGAAGTGCACACTTTACACACTTACCCAGGCAGAGTGGAGAGCAGCGCTTAAACCACACACATCAGACTCAACTCGCCTGGGAGTCAGTGGATGATGAAAACAAAACTCTTCATGCCCCCACATGGACCTCGCCACCTCCCTGTACGCCATTTATGGACACGCAACAAGATTATATATAGCATTAAAACTCGAGTCCCACCATCATTTCTTACAGAGAGATGCTTATGTCTTAAAGGACAGTGTATTGTAATGGCTCGGACAGATGTGGTGACTCCAGCAAACAGCTGCTTGCTTATTGATTAGAAACATCTGCTTTGATAGACTGTAGGCCTGGATTGTGTGTTATGGCATAAGGAATGCGACCATTTATAAAGAGAATGCTTCAATTATATTTCAACGACACGCTTTTTACCCAATGTTTTTTTAACAGATTATTTTCACAACGGTGGTTGTTTTAAACCGATTCCTTTAACACCAGTTTGCTCCCGAGGTCTTACACTGGGTTCTTAGACGTCTGAGACGGCCTTGTAAAGACTGTAATACCGTCAAGGTCTATTTTTAACAGCGGATTAAGTTTACACTCAGCATGACGACGACAGCACCGAAGTGAAACACTCTCAGAAACACCCACACAGCCACTGCAGTATACACTCACCGGCCACTTTAATAGGAACAGTTGAACACTCATTTACTGAATGCAATTATCCAATCGGGCAATCGTGCGGCGGCAGCACAATGCATAAGATCACACAGATACACATGAAGAGCTCCAGGTCACGTTCACATCATACATCAGAACAGGAAAAAAATGTTTTTGATCTCTGTGCTTTTAACTATGGAATGGTTGGTGGTGCAAAATGGGATGGTTTCAATATTTTTAGAAAAATAAGCGAGGAACAGTTTCGTGGGTTCAAGAAGGATATAGTTCCTAATAAAAAAATCACTGTTTCTAAACAGAAAAGCATCTCATCATGCTCAAAACTTCAAACCTTCAAACCAACAGCGGAAAACAATATTAGGCTCCACTCCTATCAAGAACAGGAATTGCTGTTGTAGCTGCTGTTGACTGTGTGTTAAGCATCAAGTTCCTTTGAGTTCACATCTCTGAGGTCCCCACTTTGTCCCCGAACTCCTCCACTCTGGTTTTAAAAAAAAGGGAAAAAACTGTGTCTTTACTTTTTAACGGAAACTAAAAGACACCACCTGGGACCCGGGATACAACAACTGCATCTCGGTTTGGTAAGGCAAATGCACCACAGTGGTCCGAAGTGGGAGGTGAAAAACACCCAACAAGTCATCAGCACTCAGCTGTCCACCACAGAAGACATTTATAGGAAACAAAAGGGTGAAAGGTGTAAGACTATACTATACTATATACATTTTTTTCCTAAACACTCGGGAGAAGGTAAATTTTACAAGGTTTATCCAATGAGGAAAGAAATATTAAAATTGTGATCTTGTTCAAATACTTATGGACGGTATATTTCTCTAAGCAGCAATGAGCTTTACAGACCTTTGACATTCTAGACATCAATTTGTTAAGGAAATTTCAACCCATGATTCTTGATGCACCTCCCAGTGGCCTGCTCCCCCAACAGCTCATGGGTTTGAGATCTGGTGACTGCTCAAGGAAGTCCATTGCAGACAGAATGCCAGTTCTCTAAATAGTCCTTGCATAACTTGGAACTGAGAATTCATTCATTGTCCTGTTGCAGGAGTGAATCAGTTCTCGTCAAGCGCCATCCTCAGGGCATGACATGGCATTACAAAATGGATAGCCTTCCTAGTTCAAAAATCCCTTTAATCATATACACATCTCCCATTTTAGAACCACCAAAGCACTCCCAGGCTATTACCTTTCCTCCATATTACCATCCTCAATATTGACAGATGGCTTCAAGCACTCCTCTAGCATCTTTACATGCGTTTCAGCATCTTACCGGTACTCGTCTTTGTTCTTCTTTGCAAACACCTCAAAATTGGATTAGTCTGTCCATAATACTTCTTTGCAGTCTCCTTCTGTCCAATTTATTTGTCCTTTGGCACATCTTAATCTTAATCTTTTATTGGCCAGTCTCAGGTTTGGATTTTTTTTTTCTTTGCAAATCTGCCTAGAAGGCCAGCGTGGTGGAGTCGCGTCTTGACTGTTGATGTTAAGATTGGTGCTTTGAAGGTAGCATTTAATGAAGCCATTTGAGGACCTGAGCAATCTGTTTTTCACACTAGAGACTCTGATATACATGTCTTTTTGCTTAGTTGTGCAGTCATTTCAATCCTGTTTGTGCTGTTCTTTGGAAAGAGTAACACGCATTCTTATGTGAAATCATGTTTTTTTTTTTTGGCAATTTTCCACATTAAATAGCTTTCCTTTCTTGGGACAAGAATAGATTAATGACTTTCAGAAGAGAGTAGTTTTTGTCTGGATTTTTTTAGTCTATAATTGAAACAACATGCTTCAGATACTCACCTAGCCTAAAGAAGTCCACTTATTTGTACTTCTTAAAGAGGTAATACATTTTCAGCTGAGTTTATGTAATTACTAATGATTTTCTTATGATCTGTCAGCCGTTTAACCTGGCAAACCTGAATTAACTATCACAATGTGCTGTTGGAGAACAAGAGAGATTGTTTCCGGGGGAAAAAAAAAAAACTTTTAATGCGTATGTACATATTCCTTTAAAAATCATCAGTCCAGCCCAGCTATAGTAGTTATTTACAGCCTTTACAAAATATACTAGATTGCTTTTTTTTTTTTTTTCAGTCAATTTAATGTTATCACATTCATCATCTTTACCGCTTAATCCTGTATTCAGGGTCGCGGGGGGCCTGGAGCCTATCCAGGAGACTTAGGGCATAAGATGGGGTACACCCTGGACAGGGTGCCAGGGGCGGATCTACCGGGTTGGCACGGGGTGGCAATTGCCACCCTAAGAAAAAACCTTGCCACTCCATTTGCACCCCAGCACTAGTGTCCTTGTGTTCTAAAAATAAAAGAGTTTTTTTTTATTTATCTGACGTTCCAATCCAGATATCAGGTTCAAGTCAATCACAATCAGCCTTTATTTCATTTTTATAGGACAACGTAAAAATGTGCACCCTAATGTATACACCGAATAAGAATAGCGTTCCTTGAATCCACAAAAACCATGAAAGGATGCTTGCTTCAGTGTTGCCACCCCTCATAATTTTAATGCCACCCCCTTGTCACCCCATGAATAATTTTTGAGATCCTCCCCTGCCGGTGCAAATCCATCGCAGGGCACACACACATACTCACACACTCATTCACACACTATGGCCAATTTGAGAATGCCAACTAACCTAGCCTACATGTTTTTGGACTGTGGAAGGAAACCCACCAAGCACTGGGAGAACATGCAAACTCCATGCACACAGAGACGGGAATCAAACCGGGCTGGGAATCGAACCCAGACACTGGATGTGCAAGGCGACAGTGCTAACCACTACACCACCGTGCCGTTAAAAAAAGTAATACACATTCTTACATGAAAGTTTTCCTCATTAAATAGGTTTCCTTTCTTGGGACAAGAATAGATTAATGACTTTCAGAAGAGAGTGTTTTTTTCTGGATATTTTTGAGTGTATAATTGAAATAACAAATACTGATTCTCCAGATAATCAACTAGCCCAAACAAGGCCACTTTTAAGAAGTACAAATATTTTCATTCTTTCTTTATAGTACCATCATGGTCTATACCGCTTATCCATGACGCGGAGTGGGGGGGCCTAGAGCTTATTCCAGGATAGAATGAGGCGGTGTAATCCCTGGATGGGGCGCCAATCGATCGCAGGGCACACACACACACACACGCTCTTTCCCCCCCTTCGGGCAATTTGGATGCATGTCTTTGGACTGTGGGCACAAACCAGAGCACCCAGAGGAAACCCACCAAGCACGGGGAGAAAATGCAAACTCCATGCACACAAAACGAGGCAGAAATCAAACCCGGATGCTCGAAGTGCAAGGCAACAGTGTTAACCACAAAACCACTATGCTGCCTCTTTTAGCACCATGAGAACTGCAAATACAGTATATAGACATGACATTTGGCACCAAGACTTGGCAAAGCCTTTAAGTTTCTAGAATAATACTGGATTTTTTCAAACCTATGAAATAACATATAGTCATTAGGTAATTACATAACAACAGCAACAGTCAGTTGTTATTTTAAGACACAAAGGTAGCCTACTTACATCTGATGTGGAGGAGAAGTTCATTTAGAGTTACCAGCCTCAAAAATCACCAATTAACCAACAACACCTCAGATTTGAGACTTTATGAAAGTTTTAAAGAACGCAAGTAGCAGACAAAATTCAATATCAACTGGTCAAAAGATATTATTGCATAGTTAACATTTAAGTTGACATTCACATGCTCATTCATATACTACAGGCAATTAGGGAACACATATTAGTCTAATCTGCATGTCTTTGGACTGTGGGAGGAAACCGGTGAACCCTGAGGGAACACACCAAGCATGGGGAGAACACTAATCTAATCACTAAGCCACTATGCATATATACTATTCATTCCACATTCAGTATTTTATAGAGATTTTATTCAGTAAGTCCGGTACATATGCAACATTATAAAATAAAAGTAGTAGAGGGTATTAAGCCTTGCCCCTGCTAATATGGCGGGTTTACTGACGTATTAGGTACAGCGCTTGTACGGCTGCGAACGCAACATATCACGTGGTCCCAAGAGCTCAATAAGGTTGCCAGATATATCTAACCTGGATTTTACATTTTGTAATTGCTTGCTCAAAAAACATCTAAACATATTGTTGTATGTTAACGGTCTTACTGAATAAATAAATTATTTTCCTTTAGCGCTGTGGTGAATACGATTGCGAAAAGGGGGGGATAAACCTTACAAATCCTTCGACATGTTTGTAATATTTAAAATCCCTAAAACCATAGTTCATATGTTTTCATATAAAATCGCATACCGTTGCTGTCGTAAACAAACTTTTTAACAGTAGACATAATTGCTTACTTAATTACAGTTACAGTGCATGACAGTTTTAGTCATCGTTACATTATTATGACATTATTATTATAATTAATTTATTCACCTTGATTGAAGACAAATATGCTGGCATATATTTATATATCTGGCAACCCTGCCCGACAACCTTCGTGCACCTCGCGTCGTAAACATGTTTAGAAGCGGGTGTTGGTCACTAGGGCGATCACGTGACTGCGTTTGGAGAAGTTAACGAGCACTTACTTGGTTATTTCTTTTCCCTTTGGTTGTTTTTCTTTCTTATCGATGTTTTATTTATCGCTCGTTTATTTAAAAAAAAATCAGCCGCAGTCTAGAGGAAGTACTTTTTTTTACACACACACACACACACTGTACAGGGGAAAACAAAGTCACACACCAGTACAGTGAGGAGAAAACGGTAAGTTTGTCGTTGTTCTGACTTCCTTTAGATATTCATTTACTTTCATCTTTATTATTTGTATCGTTTTTCCATTTCGTGTAGCTCTTTGTGATTGTTTACATTGTATCGACTCGTTCTTTTTGAACAATTCTTTTATGGGATTCAAAAGAATCGACTCTTCGAATCAGTTCGAGAGTTGCCTTAAAGTTTGCACGTTTTTTAAGGTTGAGTATTTTTCAATTTTCCAATACTTCAATAACTCCATTTCTACCACCATCTTCTCACCATAATTAGTTATTTTGCTAATTTTAGTAAATTTGTTTAAGAATCATTCAATAATTTCACAGCAAGTCATTCCTCTTTTTCCTCTGTTGATGTTAAGACTTGTTACAACCTTTCTGGAGTCGGAAACCTGAATTACACACTGTTCCAAAGACTTGGTACTGGAGACTCCTTCCATTTACATTCCTTTACATTACATTTACATTTCTTTTCTCTTCAGCAGAAAAGGTTTAAGTTGTATACACTTCCAGTCATGGACAAGTTTTGACACAGCTTTGAATTCCATGACCTTTTTTTTTTTATTATTATTTATTTATATATTTTTTCTACATTGTAAAACAGTGCTGTAAATGATTGTAAAGCCTTCATAATGGCTCTAATCTTCTCCTTTGCAGCAGAGGTTACTTTTGGTCTTGATTTCCTGGTCTTTATGAGAGCCAGTTTCATTATGGTGCTTTATAGGTTTTGCAAATACACTTGACGATATCGTTCTTGCAAGAACTTTTCCAGAACAGTTGAAGTTCTTGTTACTTAATGATCTAATGGCATATTTCATTGTTTTGAAAAATCCAGTATTGTTAAAGAATGTAGAAAATCACTCCAAACTTGTGTCCAAACTTTTGATTGGTACTGTACATTTTTCTAGGAACCATCATCCAGTTTTATCTAAAAATAAAAAAATAAATAAATAGATAGATAAATGCCCCCCCAGAAATTGTATTTGTTTATAATACAGTATTGTCTATGCTCCGTCATTGCATAATCGTCTTTTCAAACATTTCAACATTAAACCCTGTGTCAGTCTCTCTCTCTTTGTCTCTGTATTTCAGACCAGCCTGGGCTAATTGTTGAAGAAGCATGACGTCACGTGTCATCCTCCTGTGTCTTGGATATGTCCTCTTGACATCTGCCCATAGCATTCATAAGTACGCATTCTTTTTTTAATCATTATTTGAAATTATGTCAATGTCTGCATTAAGTAATGAATTTGAATCAGTACTTATTAGTGTTTTGAACTTGTGCTTCTTTTAGAAAAGAATGGACCAAACTCATCCTGACTCATCACTGGCCACAAACATTTTGCAGTGTAAGAACGTGAATGAAAGATTTCCATTCGTGTATTCTGTTATATTATATTTAATCATGTTCTTGTTAGTCATGTCATGTGTCATGACATTCACTGGCGTGTGAACCACTTGTATCTACATGTAGAAGTTTCTACCAAAACAAAACTCCTAGTATTGTGTTGTAGCTGCTATAAACAGTCTTAAATTCTGTTTAATTCATTCTACAGTCAGAATCATGTTGTAACAGAATCTTAATTAACACCTTTAGATTTTTCTGTAATCTAATATGTTTGTGTGCTTGTAGATGGAACATTGCAATACAAACTTTAGTTATTGGACCCTGCATGGATTATGGTATGTTCAAGAGCTCTGTCCTTTCATTTCTGCACAATTTCGTACGATAGCTGTTCAGTGTGGTACATAATAAAATGTCGTTGTTAACAGGCCCAACACTGGTGCTCAATGTAATTCATCGTGGCATTTCAATGCAAGTTTGATCGAAGTAAGTAGGTGAATATGTAAGTGCATGTCAAAATGGATGCATGTGTTGAATCACGTAATTTGTATACTAGCCTTTAGCTTTTATTCAAAATATGAATATGAATACGGAAATATAAAATCTTAAAAACTAGACTTCTATTGATAAGAGGATGTTGATAGATTGACCCACAATACTCACTGGCAAGGTTTTGTTGTTTGATATATCTGCTCTGGTGCAGAGAGGTGTGGTTATAGACATGTTATCTGTGTTATTTCTGTTAGGATTCTTAGAAAATAGTTTCCCCTGCACATTTGTTCAGTACAGAAAGAAACTAGTATAGCTTTAGGACACTTGCTGACTGTGGAGTCATATCTGCACAATCATTTCAGTTGAACCATTTGTCTGACTTTCCACCATTATCCATACTACCACTACTTACCTACACTTGTTGTTGTTTGTTTTACAGGACCTGCTACCAGAAATGAAACATTTTTGGCCAGATCTCCTTAAACCTGAATCTACATTATTCTGGTATGATCTGTACGATTTGATATACAATGATCAGCCATAGCATTAAAAACCACCTAGGATTTGGGCTCCAACTTGTGGCATTGCCCCATGGCGCATGGCTCCACAGGGCCTCTGGGGGGTGCTGTAGTGTCTGGCAGCGGATCCTTCGGGTGCTGTGGATTGTGGGGTGAAGCCCCCGTGGATTGGAATTGTTTGTCCCGCACATCCCAGAGGTGCACTATCTGAAGAGCTTGGAGGCCAGGTCAAAAACATTGCGCTCTTTGCCTGCTAAGTCCCATACGCAGCAGGCATTTCTGTCATGGCCAGAGTTACCTTTTTCTTGGGCTTTTTTCATGGGTCCCCAGGGGTTTGGGTGAGCCTTCAGTGCCTGTCACCAGTTTACTGGCATCTGATTAATAATCAATGATATTTAGTGGTGTTAATAATGTGGCTGATCGGTGTGTGTATATAATTTTTATTATTTGCCATTATGATGACTGCTATGACTTATTTAATGGTTATGATTTATTCTATGGTTATTTAGGAAGCATGAATGGATGAAGCATGGGACATGTGCCGCTAAAGCGGAGGCCATGAACACTCAGCACAAATATTTCAGCAAAGTCCTGGAACTTTACCACAAGCTGGACCTTGACGGGTGGGTGGAGCTTTGTGATGTACAGGAGTGATTGTTATCAGGTTGTTACTGTAAGCAGACACTAATACAACATTTATGGAAGGAGTGTCTAAGTGTCAACACTTAGTTTCCAAATGTTGCACAATTTCCTAATTGATCAATCGTTTATTATTTTTTATTGTTTTTTTATTTTTTATTTTAGCCTTTTAAAGAAGAGCAATATCGTTCCTTCTGAAAACTACTACAAGGTAAGTTGCCATGACTTGTATTACAATACTTGCATTCACATTATTATTAGTAGTAGTATTATTGTTATGTCATATAATTTTTTGTGTAATAACTTGCTGTCCAGTCAAAGCTCAGTGATTTTAGTAATAACAGCAATAGTTACAGCAGCCCAGTTCCAGACGTGTATCCCGGAATCTTTATTACTCAGTGATTCAAAACGATTGCCTGTTAGGTTTCAGTAGGTCTGGTGACTTTAATACATTTCATTACACTTTTTGCTTCAGTTTATATACAGCATTAAAAAACATGAGAGTAGCACGTAAGGAAACGGCGATTTATTGTTCCTGTTAGAAAGCTGACCACATTTTGCCTTTTCTTTTTTTTATTCAACTGCTGTAACAGTCAGCTGTGGTTTTTATGCACTTGTGTAATGAGATATCACTGCTGACTTTTTTCTTAGTTAACAGATTTGGAAAACAGCATCAGCAGTTCATATGGTGTAACTCCAAAAATCCAGTGTGTTTCCCAGCAAAAGGTAGGAATCAGAATGGATTTATTAATTCTGAAACATTTAATTGTAAACTGTATTCTCCCCTAATTATAATGTTTCTGTACATTCGTTTTCCAAAATGTTTTTTTTTTTTTTTTTAAAGCAAACTGATTTTCAAGTCCTGGGCCAGATTGAGATCTGTTTTGACAAGCAGTTCCAGCTTGTTGAGTGTGAACATAGCAGAGAGGAGCTTCAGAGCCAAACCAACGAATTTCACTCGGGATACACCGTATGCGACGTCTCCGTGCCAGTGTATTATCCTCCGCTTGGAAGCTCTCTTTAGACGCGACGCTTTCTCAAAGCTGTTTGCCTCCATGATGTGGTGCAATCAGATATAAGGCAACCATAATTCACGCACGTTCTGTTTTGTTTATGAAACTCTGGAGGGAACAGTGGGTTTTTTTTTTTTTTTTTTTGACAGCCTGTTTAAAATGCCAGTTTGAACACCCCACTGATCTTACAACACATTTTCGAGCAGTAGACTTCCTGATACAGGCTGTAGGCTGTAGGGTAGTAATTATGTGCAATTCATATTAAGACCACTGGAGGTCACTGCTTGCACTATTAATATCTGAAGCAGGCTGAAAAAGTGATTTTGATGTTATATAATCATTAAGGAAAGTTTTAACCTTGTACTTATTACGTCTTTTTACAACAGTGCTATGGTTGGGGGATCACAGGAATGTTTGTTTTTCCCAAAATGAAACCCTTTTAAAGTATTTTTAATTGAAAGTACTTTATGATCAGTGCATTAACACATCAGCAGTAATAATTCTCTTCATCAGCTATTCAAGAACATGCCACGCAGCTCAGCATATGTTAATAAAAGTCCTTAAACAACTGTACTGTACAGTATAATGTTGCTTATTACACATAATGAGCCTCCTTGCTGGTTATGATTATGATGTTCTATCTCTTGTTCTGGTGTTGTTTCTTGTGTTTGTGTCTATACTGAATATAGTCGATTGAAAAAGAATTGAAAAGGTCTTATTTGTATATTTGTGTGCATTATTTTAATCCAAGGTACTGAATTTGAATAAAAAGTTGTTTATTACTGGTGTATTGTTTATTCCAGGATACTGTATGCTTGTAATGTGTGATTTTACTTCATTAGGGCAAGTTATAATAAAGATTTAGGTTGCTATGTGAACAGGTTTCCTGAATAACTGTGAGGAATAGAAAAGCAGTCTTAGGTTACAGGGGGAAGTTCACTGAAAATGAACAGTACAAACTTTGAGAAAAGACCAACCACATGTTTGTTCCAGACAGGCTGGTCTGAGCAGTTCTGAACCTGTTGATCTACTGGGATTTTCATGCTCAACCATTTTCATGTTTTACAGAGAATGGCCTGAAAATGGTAAATAAATGCCTTATTTTGATACCAGAGGTCAGAGGAGAATGGTTATATTGGCTTGAGTTAATAGGAAGCCAACAGTAACTCAAGTAACCTCTTGTTACATGGATCTCGGAGCAGAATCTTTTACAGCAGCAGAAGGCCACGCCGGGTAACACCCCTGTCTGTTAAGAACAGGAAACTGAGACTACAATTTACATGGACACACCAAAAATAAACTAATAGAAGATAGAACGTTGTCTGGTCTGCTGCAACATCTGGATGCTCTGGTCAGACTTCAGTTCAGGCTGCTGGTGGTGGGGTAATAGTGTGCGACGGATTTTCTTGGTACACCCCAGGCCCCTTAGTACCTGAGTATTGCTGACCATGTGCACGCCTTTATGACACCAGCGTAACACACCGAGACACAAAGCTAAAATCATCTCAAACTGGTTTCTCAGTGAACATGACAGTAAGGAAGTGGCGGGTGAGCAGATCAGCACGTTTACAATCAAAACCAGATCCAGTGCAAAATGATCAGTTCAGTTGATTACTGATCACACGGCAGCACTCGAGTCTTAAGGGCTGTGAGATTTAAGTGTTACTGGTGTTGAGGGAAATGATTGTGTGCTCCAAAAACAGTTTTATAATTACAGTCAAACAGAAACAGTTCATTTCGTTTGAGAGTTTGCATGAAATCACACAGCTGATCCGCGTATTTTAGGTTAATTTGTAATTACAGAACTGTTTTAGTTCAATTATATTCACAGCTAGTGATTCATCATGCTCACACAATACCCATTTTAGCACCAGTTCATTCTTTCATACCTCACTGCACCTTAAGGCTGGGACGTTACCCGTGAGTGACGTGGGTCATCCTCCTACACGCTGCAGAATTAAAATAATCAAAATGAAATAATAATGACCGTCATTTAATAAACCTTTTCCTTCTGACCTGTCACTCATAACACAAGACAGCATGACGGTTTTGTTTTATGCGATCAGGAGCTTCTTAGTCTAACAGTGTGCAGAGCAAGTATTAAATATGCATTTGAGTTTAAACAACAAACCCATGTTTGGAAGGAACTGATTAGCCACTTTGCAGTCTCACTGGAGACTAGATCTATTCCGGCATCTATTACAGGTTTATTACTTTGTCACCTGGGCACATACAGTACTTCATAACCTTTAAAACTCTCTTATATTTACGTTAATCCCAGAAGTGAACAGTGACTAAGTGCATTTACTTTGTTACTCTACATGGTGGTGTAGTGGTTAGCACTGTCGTCTTGCACCTCCAGGGTCCGGGTTCGATTCCCGTCTCTATGTGCATGCAGTTTGCATGTTCTCCCCTGCGCTTGGTGGATTTGCTCCCACAGTTTAAACTTTATCCACCACTTGTTAAGTCCTATCACAGTATGTTATTTTTGGCATTATTCGACATGACCTTAAATCCTTCAAGGCCTAAAACCTAGATTCAGTATTCTGAAATCTATTTGACCCCATCTAATCCCCTGCCATTAACCCAGTGACAATAAGAAAAGCCTGTACAGATTTTCTGACTAATCTTTTACTGAACTAGAAAATGGTATTAAAAGCATATAAATATCTTTGCGAAGAGTGACTAGTGATTATCTAGTAATTCCTAGGACAAAAAAAAAAAAAAAAAAAATGAAATGTCTTCCTTAAAGATATGCAATTTTAACCTGACCATGTCATCCTACATCATTTGTCCTTGATTATACCCATCTTTCTATATGCAGTCAGAGCTGGAACAGAGCTGTTTTTGTATTTTCTGTCTGTTACCCCAGTATCTCGCTATGCCAGAAAGTATAAGCTATAAAGAGTGAGATAAACAAAAAAGACAGCAGACAGACTGAATTAAGCAGCAGGATACCTGACACTTTCTCGTCTGATGGATAACTGATGCACAGGTGCGACTTAGTGACAGAATAACTCATCGAGTGTATTCAGTGACGGGCGCAGCATGAAGAACACTTTGTTGGCCCTATCGCGTCTGCCAGCAGTGTTTATTCTGCCACTGGCTTATCATTTACATACATAAAAGGAAAAATCTGAGCGTGATTAAGCAAGAAGGCAGTTTATACTCAATCGAGCTGCTGTGAATAGCAGCTTTGGGTTGACATATACTGTGGAAGGATCTGCAATTATTAATTTGCTGCATCCTTTGAAGGATAACACTTAAGCCATCTACCATAATGAAGTAATTAATACTTAGGATTTTGAACGTTCACGTTTCATCTTGCCTAAATAAAGTTTACATTGCATTCAGGTATGTTGGAAAAAGCTGGTTTAAACCTATAGCTTAGTGATTATGTCAGATATTATTATTATTATTATTATTATTATTATTATTATTATTATTACACCAATTTCACATGTAATAATGAACTATATGTATTTTCCTTGTAAAATCAGTTCTCTGATTTTTGTGAATCTCTCTCCGTCTTTAAATTACAGTCAGTCCGAAGTTTAAATATACAATGCTTCCTCTTACCATTTAAAAAGAAATCAGTATTCTTGATTCTGGCATAGCACAGGAAAAGAGGAACGGGTCAGAATGGTAGGTTAGCTTGGAACTGTTTCTTTGTATTCTTTATAAAGGAAGCATTCTTAAGTTTCTTTAGCACTAAATATATACTGTACTTTCCAAAAATGCCGGGTTATTTTTACATCTCAGTTGCCGGGTTTGGCTTGTTGGGTCAGAAAGGTGGGTTAATGTGACCTGAATGGGGTTGATAGTGGGCAGCTCGGCATGCCGGGAACAGGAACATTGTGTCAAGGTTAATTTTCTGTCATTTTTTCACCATGCTTGACAACCAGGAAAAAGTATAAGAAATCAGCTCCAGGTGCACATATGAGTGGGTGTTCAGGCCAAATCAGGATTTTTGATTTTTGCCAAATAACAGAATATAGTTATGAGAGTAAAAACTACCTTTATTTCTCCATATCATCACCTAAAACTCTACAATTCACTTGTCCCAGGGTTTCATTAGTGCTTGAATACCATAAAATTAGAACGTTTTCTTAGTACTCCAGAGCCGTGATCAGACTGCCTGCTTCACGCCTCCCAGGAACTCCTTTAAAATGGACCAAACGTGGACTTGCTTGAAGCGAGGTCAGGACTGTACGGGGGATGTGACGAGAACTCTGTAATGAGTTCCTATAACATGCATGTGGATGGTCATTCACAGATGTATGACCTTCTTTAAAACATTTGCACCATTCAGTCACCATAATCAGTTGTTTTTTTCGTCCACAAGGAATTTCAAGTTTAACTTGAACGTCCCATTTATTGTATTACATTATATACTGTAGACATTATTTAGGTTCTAAATTCTTTAACCTGTAATTTGGCTTTATGTCTGCTGACAAAAAGACATACATGAGTTCATGTTATGGATAAACGACTTCTTGTCCTAAATACACAGGAAAATTGCACATACTAGATTCATTATATTTTACTAATACTTTTTTACATTTTGTTAGAGAAGCCCTTTTGACAATCTAGCAACTGATTATTACACTTCATACATAAAAAAGAAACATGTTTATTCATGTCCTATATGTGTTTATAATACACTACCGGGATCATGTTCTAACTCCATGGTCGTTCATGATTTTTTTCTTACTTCATTGTAAAACAATGCTGAAGGCGGAATATGAATACTGCAGAATATACAGTAATATCCTTTGAACAGTTGATGTTGAGATGTTTCTGCTACTCATGACCTGTAAAGTCTAATCTCTCTAATCTGAGGTGCTGTTTGTTAACTGGTGATTTCTGAGACCGGTAACTCTAAATGAACTCCTCGTCTGCAGCAGAAGAAAGTTTTGGTCTTGTTTTCCTGGGAAGGTCTTCATGAGAGCCAGTTTCATCATGGAGCTTGATGGGTTTTGCAAATGCACTCAACGATATGCAAGAAAGGCTGACCTCCACGGCTTAAAATAGTCACTGACTGTTGTTGTTGTTGTTACATAATTACCATATGTGTTATTCCATAGTTTTAAAATCCACAGTATTTCTGTAGAATGTAGGGAAAAAAATGACTAAACAAAAACAAAGAAATTTGCAAACTTTTGAGCGGACTGTATATCTGTGATCATAGCTTACATTCACACATCATAAAGCAGAGGTCGACATCAGGCTTAATAATCATTACTGTAGATTTCTCATCCTTATTGCCATTAAAACCAGAGTGTGTGTGAAATCTAGTCATGAATTAGCAACTGCTGGTAACACTTTGTCACTGGAGTCGGCAGCAGCATTTCTTTAACACGCTTTTTATCAGTCACGCTTTGCGTGGTGTCAGATGACTGTGTAGCACGTTTAATTCTTCCGAAGCTCTTTTTTTTTTTTTTTTTTTTTACAAATGTCGCGCTTTATTCACAGCAGCATGTTCTTTGACACTGTTTGAAAGATCCTTATGAATATTTAAAAGTAAGGAAACTTTCTTTGTTTTCTTAGAGGAAGTATTTTTGCTTCATGCATACTTCTAATATTATTGTATCGAATGTATATATAGAGAGAAGTTTCTTCGTAAGCAATAGGCCATTAATGCTTGCACGTTATAAGTCAATGAGTCAATTTTAACTAAGAGGTTAACTGGAGGTGTTTATTATGGGCCTGTTCACAGTTCATGGTTTTTCAATGAGCAGAACACATGTAGACCTGGCGAACAGAGGTAGCTCCATATACAGTACATAGGTCAACTCACTGACAGTCAAGGTCATGCTATGTAAATGATCAGAGAGTATGTATATACTGTAATATCTTTCCATGGCAGTTAATTAGAAACCCAGGCTCTTACAAATGATGGATTCCATGCATCAGGAAGGTGGTCCAGCACCAGGGACCTCATTAAATAACCTGTCCAAGAGTCTAGTCGTATTGCATAAGTGGGTCAACTAAATGAATAGTGTGTAAATATAGATAAAGGGGTGTTTAATTCAAATTCATTAATCTCTCGTTTAATTTAGTCATTAGTAATTAGTTGATGGCTATAAATTAGTAATTTCGATAGTAATTGGATAGTGGCGCTTCACTGTAACCCTTCAGAGAATAAAGACACATTTCTCTGTCCACTGTTTTCAAATAAAATCTTTCTACATCCATGAGAAGTCTTTTGAGACGTTTTAAGCCAGCATTTCTAGCCCTGTGGTTAGTCTCTGCACCGATAAGCTCCCTTCTGCTACGGTAAATGCTGTATTTTACATAACTTTAAGTGATTGCCCAATACAAATGATCAGTTACAAAAGCAGCAATGGTTTATGTTTAGAATTTTTCCCCCAGACTTGTATTGCTTCTGCTACTGTACGGGTACATAATTAGGCCCATTCAAATATTTTACTTGACCCCCACTGAGCTAGATCTTTTCTTACTCACCACCAATTTCAACTGTTTTAAATAGCAAAACATGTTTATTGACGATATTATTTGTTCCTGTACAGTATTTTATGGCTAAAATTGATTCGAATGTAATATTCTGTATCATGATCTCAACAAGGTCTCAGAGGATATCACGAGAAAGCACGCATCCCTAAGTCATCCCTAAATGTGCAAATTCGATTCAGCTTGAAGCTGTCTTCCTAATTAGCACTGAAGCTGATGCTAGTTCTCACACATCTGTCTGTAGCTTTTGTTAGACCACCGGCACCACATATGACATCTCATTAGTATGAGGTGCAATGAACAGCCTTACTCAGGGATATATTAGCAAATGTAGGCTTGATAGTGTTTGCAAATTTAGAGCATCTAGGTACAGTAGGTAGATCTATTGCACTCATACTACAATCAAGTCTTTTTTATCTACTACTTAAAAATTACTATTTTTCCACATCTGAGTACATTAAAATCTAAATTATTTCCTAATCTAGTAGCACTGTCACTATGCGCATGATACAGTCACTAGATAATCCCAAAGAGAACAAGATAATTTAAGTCCAGTGCTGTGTTCTTGCTGTTATTTTTAGAAGGCCATGTTTAGTCATGCATAAGCGCACATTAAATTACAATTGATGGATCAGATCAATAGACAGATAAAGTCTAGTTTGTGATGTCAGAGGCATCAGTCAACAGTATTGATTAGTCATGGTTCATGATCCTTTTATTCTCTTAAGTTATTCAGTTATCTAAGGAAACAATAGACAAAATTATGCAGAAAGGGAGAAGAGAGGAACACACACACACACAAACACACACACAAACACACTACCGGAATCACTCCTCTAAACAGATGCATCTCCCGCACTGCTACTGCCTTTTTTTTCATCCTGGGGGCCGTCACTAAACTTGCTTTACGCATGCGCACACATATGTGGTCACAATGATATGTAAACAGTTGACTACATGAGTGACTCACGCGCACTGAGACTGAACATGGGAGATGCATTGGCCCAGTTGTGATCACATGACGCTCGGGAGACAAAGCGCATGCGTACGACAGTACTCGTATATCAAGACCTCGCTCGTTTAACAAGTTAAAATCTATTTCTAGGTATTTTTATTATTTTTATGCTGATTTCTCTTTTAAACCTTAAGCTTCCCTAAAGACAGCAATGATAATAATGACACATCATTATTTTCTTTTTCCCCAAAAAATATTTTTATTGAAAGAAGAAAACAATACAGTACTTGCACTTATAGAAATACAATTTACCCTTCTTAATTTTCCTAAATAAATATACTAATATTTATATACACACACACTCAACAGAAAAAAAAAAAACAAAGAACACAGCTCAACTAGGCTCAACACAACCAACAAACATATTACATAAATATACCAGTAACGGGTACACATTTAATCAGGCAATACCTCTAAACTAGTAAAGTTCAGTAGGAAATTTGGCCGTACATCCTCTCAATGTGTATTTAATTTTTTCAAGTTAAAAAAAAAAACATGACATCCTTAAGCCACTGGGAGATAGGAGGATATTTAGCAGAACATCATTATTTTCTAAAACATTTTTAGTGCTCTGTCATTACAAATTAATCTGCTTAGAGCCATGATCACGATTACAGTTTAAGATGATGTTTTAATGTACAGTTTTCATGATCGTGTGACGTTACACTACTATGTACGTCCCCCCTTTCACCTTCAGAACTGCCTTAATTCTACGTGGCATTGATTCAACAAGGTGCTGAAAGCATTCTTTAGAAACATTGGCCCCTATTGATAGGAGAGCATCTTGCAGTTGATGGAGATTTGTGGGATGCACATCCAGGGCACAAAGCTCCCATTCCACCACATCGCAAAGATGCTCTATTGGGTTGAGATCTGGTGACTGTGGGGGCCATTTTAGTACAGTGAACTCATTGTCATGTTCCAGAAACCAATTTGAAATGATTCGAGCTTTGTGACAAGGTGCATTATCCTGCTGGAAGTAGGTGCTCATAAAGGGATGAACATGGTCAGAAACAATGCTCAGCTAGGCCGTGGCATTTAAACGATGCCCAATTGGCACTAAGGGGCCTAAAGTGTGCCAAGAAAAGATCCCCCACACCATTACACCACCAGCAGTCCTGCACAGTGGTGACAAGGCCTGATGGATCCATGTTCTCATTCTGTTTACGCCAAATTCTGACTCTACCATTTGAATGTCTCAACAGAAATCGAGACTCATCAGACCAGGCAACATTTATCCAGTCTTCAACTGTCCAATTTTGGTGAGCTTGTGCAAATTGTAGCCTCTTTTTCCTATTTGTAGTAGAGATGAGTGGTACCCGGTGGTGTCTTCTGCTGTTGTAGCCCATCCACCTCAAGGTTGTGAGTGTTGTGGCTTCACAAATGCTTTGCTGCATACCTTGGTTGTAACAAGTGGTTATTTCAGTCAAAGTTGCTCTTCTATCAGCTTGAATCAGTCGGCCCATCCTCCTCTGACCTCTAGCATCAACAAGAAATTTTCGCCCACAGGACTCCCGCATACTGGATGTTATTCCCTTTTCACACCATTCTTTGTAAACCCTAGAAATGGTTGTGCGTGAAAATCCCAGTAACTGAGCAGATTGTAAAATACTCAGACCGGCCCGCCTGGCACCAACAACCATGCCACGCTCAAAATTGCTTAAATCACCTTTCTTTCCCATTCTGACATTCAGTTTGGAGTTCAGGAAATTGTCTTAACCAGGACCACACCCCTAAATGCATTGAAGCAACTGCCATGTGATTGGTTGATTAGATAATTGCATTAATGAGAAATTGAACAGGTGTTCCTAATAATCCTTTAGGTGTAAGGGACCTCCACTAGAGGGCACTGTTCTCTTGTCTGTCTGTTTTGTAGTTTTTGTTGATCGACTCAGTTTCCCAGAAGGCACCTCGGTCAGGTGATGAGAGAGCTCACCTGAACCAAGGTAGTTCATTAAAGATTCTATAAATAGCAGTTTGTTCTGGGAAACTGGGTTGAGCATTGTTTGTATGTTTGTATGTATATATGTAAACATATCCTTGTCAAGTGGGCATTCCTTTTGTTTGGTTTTGTTTCTTTGAATTTATATTTTAGTTATATTGTTTAACCTATTGTTTAAGTTATATTGTTTTTTCTAGAGAGCTCTATCGTTTGTTGTTCCTTGTGCTAGTGGATTCATGGAGCTGTTCAGTGTTTAGTTAGGCTGTGTTAGTAGGGTTAGCCCCTAGTAGGGTTAGCCTCCAGTAGGCTAGACTCTAGTGGAATTGACTGCTAATGGTTTTGGTCGCTAGCAGGTTAGCCGCTAGTTTGGATTAGCCTCATGTGTGCCTTGTCTTGTGTGTTCAGGTCCCCCGAGTAGTTCAGTACTAATCCGGTTAGCCACTAATCCAGTTAGATACTAAACCGGTTAGGTCATCATTCAGTATATCAATATTCCGTGTAGCTACTAATCCAACTAACCACTAACCCATGCAGCTTCGTCCTGTCTCTAGCCCTGTCTCTAGCCCTGTCTCAGCCCTGTCTCCAGCCCTAGCCTCTAGTCATGTCTTGTCCTGTCCCGTCTCTGGTTCCCATCTCCAGTCCCTATGTGTCTTTAGTTAGTTCCAGCTCCATGTCTCCCTGTGTCAGCTCTTAGCCCCTGTGCCAGCTCTTAGTCCATCAGCTCTAAGAGCTGACACTGCTTAAAGAGCCTTTGTATAGCTCTTAGCCCTAAGTTATAGTTTGAGTTTGTGATTTTGGTTTCTTTGTTTGTTTATGTTCTTTATTATTGGTTCTTGTAAATAAAAGACTTTTTCTGTTTAAAAGCCCCTCTGTGTTTATGCCTGCCCTATATGCCCACGGCAACAACATCAGCTGATCTGGCCTGTAGTAACAGCCAGACCTTGACATTAGGTGAGTGTATAATATTAATAGTCTGCATGCCAATGGCAGTTTTGAAAGTTTTTTTTACTGTTCTGGTTCAGATGGCTGATGTAAGGGAGACAGAAATTGCATGACAACTTTTTTAAAGCACCGACTAAAAGCATAGTTAAATTAAAATAACATAGGTATAGTGTGCTTAAGTTATTAGTTAGAGATTTATGATATTGAAATCTGTGATTGATCATTCTGAACCATTATTATAATACACAGCAAAACACAACAATAAGATAGGATAAACCTTTATTATTAAGTCCACAAGTGGAAAATTTGTTTTTGAATTCTTTTGCAGGCAGCATATTAATTTAAAAAAAATTTTATGTTGTTATGTTGTTGCTTGTCTTTCTGCCGTTCCCGCCAACAACGTGCTACCGGTTTTACAGATACAGATGCCCTGTAGCTCTGATACTAGAATTGCCCTTGCTGTATTCTGATTGTTTGACACTGGAAAATAAAAACGTTGATGATTCTCCATTAATAGCTTTCCTTTTGCCATTATTATAATTATTCCATGTTAATGATGACATATAAGATGCGCTTATAGGATAGATTCATAAAAATAACATGTAATTTAAATCCTATGGCTTTGTTTTGTTAGTTCTGATAACATTATTATCTCAAATATTAAATATAAACTGTAAATATTTAATCACAAACATTTAATGGTAATTCCAAACTTAATTACAAAAAATTTACATTTTAACTTTATTTATTTAATATAAATGATTTCTCATGGCCCACCTGCATTACCATTACAAGGCCCACACTTTGGGAAACAGTTCTAGAGTGTTGCACTCTCGTGCAGTGGAATATATAATGGAGCTCCCTCTTCCATATTCTGTTAGTTGGTCCCTCAGGTCCAATTTGCACATTCTACTAAATTTTCCATCCACAAGATGTAAGACTATGGACAGGCTTTTGTGACTGCAGCACCAAGACTTTGAAATGTCCCACCTACTGAGGGACCTAAGATTGGTGGTCTCTGTGGATGTTGCAGAAAACCCAATTATTCAGACAGGCATTTGGATAATTATTGTGTGGTTGGTTGCATGTTACTCTGCTTGTTTCAAGTTTAATTGGACTGTGTACCTGTAAATATTTGTGTTTTATGTACCTATTTCATTACATTAAAATGATGTCTATTTTGTCATATAAATGTAGATTTACCATACTGCACAAACACTCTATACAGTTGTTCTCATGTGTGTGTGTTTGATTTATTAATTTCTCAGTTTTTGAACACACTTACAATATTTGCAGTGGAAATCTTTACAACAAAATAATTTATTAAAGTGACTTTCCAAACATTGATCTTTCTGTAAAACCACAGGTATCTACTCCTAGTTTTGGGTTTTCCTACAAACATCTGATTAATTGAAACGACTACTGTATGGTGGTTGACTAGACAGCGACTTTCATCATTGTTATTATTGAGTTAGTCAGTCATATTAGTAGAAGTATTTGTAAATGCTTTGATCTTATAGCTCAAACTCACCATGCAACACAAATTAACAACACAATCTGAAACATTTTGTTAAACTCTGTCCAGAGTAAAGCTGCAATAGGTCTGACTTCACCTTTTCATTAGACCTCACAGACGTCCTCACAGAGGACCTGGATCACAATTAGGATCCAATTAGGATTTTAAGACATTTAAGATTAAGAGTCAATTAATCATCGCATGTACTTTATAGCACAGTGAAATTATCTTTTTTTTCATATACCAGCCTGGTCAATCAGGATACAGTGCCCCTGGAGCAGACAGGGTTTGCCCAAGGGTTCAACAGTGGCAGCTCTTGTGCTTGTACAGTACCTCCGACCTTCCTAACAGTAACTCAAAATCTTAATCCTTTTGAGCAACGACTATCCCCAGAATTAGTGCACAAACCCTTGGTTAGGCTGAGCTTCCACATTCTGGCACATAGTTGCAGGTTCCCCCAATGATTTAAACTTGGATCACTGGATTCACAGACCTGATTGCTAACCATTACACCTTCCCACACCTTTGACATATAATTTTGGTCTGCCCTGTAGTCTGACACCCCTTCCCCTGCATTTCTGGTTCAAGTCCCATGTGCGAGGAGCTGGAATAGATCTGATTCCTCTGGCTTTAAATCTGTAAGGGTAGAAGGACACTAATTCATACTTTTTTAATGGTTTAGTAAACAAAGAATTTTAATCTATATACATAAAAGTAAGGTTTTGCCTGTAAGTTGGTCAGAACTCGCTCTTTCAATGATATCTTTACGTTTCATACATTAGAGGACCCAAAACCATTTTCAGAAAATTTTCTATATGTCCTTATGTCCGACCAGCCATATTTTTTCACGGCATCATGCAAAACTGGCTGATGGAATTTATTATAATAAGTGAAATCACAGTGTTGAGTACAAGGGAAGTTATGAACGGTTTTGCTTCAGAATATAAACCCAAGTTTTGACAGTGTACTGCTGGGCGCATCTTAAATCGACAGCTGAACAGAATTTAATGAACCTTTTGCAATATGCATAAATCTTATCGGAAGTTTAACCTGTGTCATACAGTAAATGAAATTAAGTAAAAGCGATGTTATGAACAGTTATGTGCTGGATTTTAAATAAACTACTAATAAGCTACTTGCACAATGTAAACATACACCTGCACCAACAGAAATTCTTTAGAAAAGCTAAACTGAATATTTTTTACTGGGATTAGTTCATATTTTCACTGCGCTGAAACAACAGCGCTGAAGTGGTACAAGTAAAACTTAATGCGCTGGAGTCGTTTTAAGACAAAAACTTAATACAAAATCTTTATACGAACTACGTTTTCATTTCTCATCTTGATATCTCATTCTGTGAGATTCACTCTCACAGAAAGACAGGCAGACATGTATGTGGGCTTCATCCTGAAATAATAATATTAATGATTCCATTAAAGCTGATCAGCTTATTTTTACCTTTATCCTTTTAACTATTTCTACAAACTTTTTCAACGACGCTGCTCTTACATAAATATTTGACACTGTTTCTGATATCTCAGTCTGTCCTCATTCCAACTGCGCCTCCGTCTCTCTGCTCCCTCCACGCGCATGCAGCGCAGATTTCCCACGCGTTCTCAGACCGACCCTGCGTCCTGCGCTCTGATTGGTTAGAAAACGGATGAAATCACCAATGCCGATTTTTACCCTAGTGAAGCGGCCCGGGACCGGGAGGAGGCGTTACTGCGTATAGGGGGGAGTGTGAGCTGGAGGTAGAGCTGCTGAACAGGTCACACTGACACCACGCACGCACGCACGCACGCAGGAGGAGAGGAGAGGAGAGGAGAAGGATGCTGAGAGACACAGAGTCATGTCTGATCGCCATGCAGTAGATTAAACCGCGGCGCGCGCGCGCACACACACACACACATACATACGTTTCGGAAATCCTCTAGCAAACTATGGATTAGATAGAACAGCCGGTCGAGAGGACACCTTGGTGTGTGTGTGTGTGTGTGTGTGTGTGTGTGTGTTTGATCCGGATTTACAGCGTAGGATTTTGTCCTCAAGCGGCCGAATCAGTCGGGACGCCATGGACGCGAACATGCGGAAATTCACGGTCAGGAGGTGGTTCTCGGGTTACCTGCGCAGGAAGTCGCGCTCCAAGAGCTCCAGCTTGTGCAAACTCGAGGTGAGCGCGAGCCTGTCTGTTCCTCCGGCGTGTTGTCTTTGAAGTTGCTACTCTGTTGCTATGTGAAAGTTCTAATGTCCGAATGCTGCTGCCGTGCCCAAAGCGCAATGCGTGTGAAAGTGCTCACCTCCTCCACACTGACACAGCAAACTCAGCTAGCAGTGATCTCACCAGGACAAAACACTGAGACACTAATA
>JAAGKR010000361.1:133200-191263 GCA_011419295.1 Clarias macrocephalus
TCCAAAATGTAAATTTTGTATTATTTATTATTTTTATTTTTTTGCATTTAAGGTGGCAAAATATTCTGTTTCTCAATAATCCTCCATGTGGTGAGCTCTAAACTATTCCCATATTGGCAGGTACAGCATCCTGTGTGGTAAGAGCAAATTATTTGCTAAGTTTGTTTAAAATATCAATGATAATAATATTGAGTCGAATATTTATAAAATCGTGATATTTGTAGAATTGCAATGCAAATCGTATTATTGTGATAATATCGTATCGGGTCATTCCTAGTGATTCCTATCCCTCAAATGCACTTTATCCAGTAAGGTTTAATGAAAGCGATTTTTTTTTTAAGCTCAGTTCTGCTTGTTGATTAAGTTGCAATCATATTTTACAGTGCGTGTTGCTGAAAGGTAGTACATCGAGTGTATCAGACAGCATGATGCAGCAGCAGAGATTAGTGCCCTTGTTGTGTTATCCTGGCAAATGGTTTCATGTCCTGGAACAAACAGAGCACCTAGTGGTGTAGAGTCTGTGCCAGTTAGGAAAAAAGAGCCTAAAACATATCTAAGAGGTGGGCAGATTTTGTATCATATGCGCCAACAAAAATACAAAGGAGAACGGAAGAAGGAGAGGAGGTGGACTTGTGGTATTTGAGAACGACAGATGGTGCAACCCAGGACACATAACTGTTGAAACACAAGTTTTCATATTTCAGTTTTTTGTCAGACTACGTCCATATTTTATCCCGGGGGAGTTCTACGTCGCGTAAGCTTGACAGTCTGGCAGAGGCTCGAGGTAGAATAGCAGTCCTTCCAGATTCACTCATAAGGACGCGCCCATGTCACCTCCCATAGAGCTGCATCAAACACCTACCTCCTACCAGATCATAACCCGGGGCATAAGCGGACCCTCTGGTCATGTTCATGACCACTCTAGCTTTTTGCCTTGAGAGCTTTTTAAACAATATAAAATGTAAAAACAATGTTTTTCTATGGCCAGGAGAGGTCCAGAGAATCGGACCCTCATCAGTCATGTTAAAAACGGTGGTCAAGGGATACATTCTCACATCAGGTGAGAAATCTTTCCAGTGCTCATCATGTTGCTCTCCTGGCACGGAAGGATAACGGCTCCTCATTTTAAAGCTTTTATGCATGATAACATGCCATGCATTCAAAATGCGTTGTTCTTCACCAATTGAATGTTAGTACTAAAGGAGAAAAACAGTAAAAGAAGGAAGTATGGTTTCGTTTGTACAGGGAAGTAAAAAAAGAAATGAAATTTCTTTGCATTTACTAAGAATTTTGTAAACAGAAGTAAGATGGCCATAATGTTCTCAACACATAAGGAATTCACAAGGCATGTACAAATAAAATAAATAAAGAAAAGTTATCTCAGTTTTTAATGAATGCTATCTCTAGCAACAAATGCAAATGGTGTTCTTTTTTTGTGTAAATGATATTTAAAGGATATTTTAAAATCCTTTTTCAGACTATTTGCTTCTGGTAATGGCACTGTTACTATTTTTTGCACAGCTCTGTGAATTTTTCTTTCCGACAGAGTAAATATCGAGCGTGTCTATTACGATATAAAATGCCACAGCAACAGAAGTCAACTTGTGGTATTTATTCCCAAATTTCAGCTTTTTACCTGTTCACAGAGTGATGTCAATAAGATGGCTACATATACAGTAGCATCTGAAATAAATAGCATGTAGCTTCTCCTTTTTTTATTTTAATAAACAAAGTAAAAATTACTTCTTAGCTTTAAATGTTGTATTGTATATACAAGTATTAACTTCAGATTAATTAAGATACAGACATAATTTTGTTTAATCTAAAGCAGTTTGAGAAAGACAATATCGATCAACTATCTGAGTTAGCGGCCTAGCATGTTGCTATCGTAACACTGAACATGGGGGGTATCCGGTTTCCTACTGTATTTACCTGACATCATTCTGTCAAATTATTGTTTAGGATGTAACCCTGAATTATATTTTATTATATAAATTTCTGACTTTTCATTCCTGTGTAAATTTCATATCTCTGAAGTGACATTTTTTGTACAGTTTGCTACTATTCCTCAGTGAGGCGTTATAGACAGACCTGACATATTGCAATACTTTTGTGTAGAAATACGTGTATTGTCACATTGACTCAAATTTATTTTTAATCATATTTAATTCATTTTGAATGTATATACTGTATGTTGGTATTTGAGGTATTAAAATGTTGCAGTTCCTCTATAATCCTCACAGCATCCTGTGCTGTACAAGCAAATTATTAGTATTTTTCTTTTTTTTTTCCTTTTCTTTTCTTTTTTTTTTTAAAGAATTGTAACAATATAAAATTTGGATATTCTTAAAATCATGAATCTTACAGAATCCAGATTCGGCAATTAGGTGTCGTTATAATATAGTATACAAACACACACACACACACCAAACTGAACATTATGTACTAAACAGTGCGTAAACGAATATGTGGACCATTAACACTCATTTCATGCTATTTTCAAACCTGAGATGAGGATCCACTCTCAAAAATGAGCCATTAGCGTATTGAGGCCATTTGTGGAAATGTTCTTTTATCTCACATTTGACTTGCGAACATCTGCAGAGCCCCTGGGAGAAGCTGGAATCTGTGCCGCCATGACCCCCAGTAAGAACGAGGAATAAACAATGAAATAAATGGATGGAAATTCTTATCCATGGTATGCACATGGCATTTAAATGACATAAATACTAATATGGCCTAAATAAAAATGGTAGCTTGATTAATTTGATGAGTGTTTTACATAATCATGTCATTTAACAAAGTAAACATGTAAACAGCTTCATTTTAAAGGGGTCAGAGATTTGTAAGTTTGCCCAATACAAGAGAGTCTTCAGCACAGAGGAGATGTTTTTATTTATAGCTGTTATAATGCGAGTTATTTCAGGGAACAACTTATAATGTGGACGTTCCTCCTTTTTAAGTGTAACTACAAACCGTTAAAGGCATCATGTGCACCTAATGCCTTTCTTAATTCTTACCAGTACTACGTACCCAAAGATTGAGGAGAATAAACCATGGAGGTTGTGGATAGTCCTGTAAATCTCATAAATTTACCTTTATATTTTCACCTATTCCGGTTTAGAATATCAGCTCTGTTAACTTTTACGGTCCGAGGTTAAATCCCAAATGACATTAAATGGAAAGCTGGTGCACTAGGGTGGACATTCACTTGTCCCATACTTCAAATAGTGCACTTGATCACAAGCTAGAGAGCGATTTGGGCTTCAGTCTTGTGTTAGAAGCTAGTTAGCTTTGTAGAAGTAAATAAAATAACATGAATGGCTCAGAGACAATTCAGAATGACGACTTGGAACCAATTATTAAGTGTTTTTTTATATGACATACCATTATAAGATTTGTTTTGTTGAATATGGGTTTTGGCAGGCACCTGCTCTCCCCCCTTCCCCCCGCTGTGTAATTGATGGTTATTAGAACGCCTGTGACACAGAGTGTACTGTACATATAGTTAAACTTCCCAGTGCTGTTACCATCTATTATCATTACTCATGGAATGCCTCTTGTCCAATCAGATTGCTCTGCCAGAACTTTCAGCTGTATAATAAATGAAAATTGCAACTGTTGCAGTCAGCATCTTTACACTTTTAGTTTGGATTATTTTTCATCCGCTGTGCGTTATTTCTTATTGTTTAGCAGATTACAGACCTAGGATCTTCTGCAGACCTGTCAGTTCCTTTTCCATCACTAAGCCTAATCATCATTAATTCACATTATTTCCTTATCCCTAAAACGTTGCCTTGTATTTAAGTGTTATTTATGAAAAGAAAAGATGCCCATCGTTACACACTGGCATACACTGCACCGTTACTTCCCAGAGCTAATATTTATCCCATGCTATCAGGTGTATTTTTAAATCTGATTCAGCCATGATTCACACAAAGTCTGTTTACAACAGCTCCATTAGTCGCAATGAAAGCTGACGAAACCTCTTGCTCAGACACATGCAGGTTAATGGCAAGAGTATTTGTTTCTCTTCAGTCACATGCTCTCTCTCTCTCTCTCTCTCTGTGCCATCTGCTTCCTTTGCAGGATGACAGCATCCTGAAAGAAATTGATATAAGCAACCACGTGAAGGAAGGCTTCGAGAAAGCCGACCCGTCCCAGTTTGAGCTTCTGAAAGTGTTGGGGCAGGGCTCCTACGGCAAGGTGAGCTCGAAAACAAAGCACATCTGTTAGTCAATGCAATGCAAATACACCTTTTCCTAAAAAGAACAAACATCTGGTGCTGTAGGTAGTGTTGATTACGTTAACGCTATGCTGTTTCTGGGACTCGTATCTTATGTTAAATTGTCTCCCTGCCATGGATTGGCACCCTGTCCTGGGTGTACCCCGCCTTGTGCCCCAAGTCTCCTGGGATAGGCTCCAGGCCCCCCCGCGACCCTGAATAGAGGATAAAGCAGTTTAGATGTGAGTGAGTGAGTGTGTGAGTTAAATTGTCTAAAATTGACAAATTTCTTAAAAATTTATCACCGCAAATACTCACGTTTTGCTCTCCAACGTCTTGTATCTTTGTTTTTGTTTTTAGAGTTGTTTTTTTTTCTGCTCTACAAACTACATGGAAAAAGCTGTGGGATTATTTATGTAAAATCTACAAAAAATCTATTTAATTATTTATATATGAATTTATGTTTATTTATAAGAAAATTTTAATAAAAAAACAAATGTGTAGAAATATTTAGCCTTTTGTAATGTGAAAGATGGTATATTTGCCAGTGGCTTTTGTATATAAAGGTTATTATTGCTTTTTTGAGGAAGGGCATAAATTATCCTGATATCAATATTACATTGTCATATCAAACAGGTGGTTAACACTGTCGCCTTGCACCTACAGGGTCTGGGTTCGATTCCCACCTCTAAGTGCATGGAGTTTGCTCCGGGTACTCCGGTTCCCTTCCACAATCCAAACCCATGGTGATTAGGTGCCCATAGAATGTGAGTGTGTATGTGTATGTGCCCTGCGATGGATTGGCACTTTGTCCAGGGTGTACCCCGCCTCGTGCCCTACGTCTCCTGATTTTTTCTAAACTATGTAATAAAACATACGGCATTAAATAACAACAACAACAACAACAACAACAGTCAGTATTTTAAGACATGAAGGTCCGCTGTTCTGGAATAGTTCTTGCAAAAACAGTATTGTCAAGTGCATATGCATTCACTATGAATAAATGGGGAGGCTTCAAAAATGTTGAATGGTTCTGTATGTATTCTGAATGTTTTTGTTTTTACAGGTATTTCTGGTCAGAAAAATTAAAGGCTCGGACACAGGGCAACTCTACGCCATGAAGGTGTTAAAAAAAGCCACGCTGAAAGGTAATAATACCACTGCTTCATGTCTAACATTTACTCCGTAAATCTTGCAACAACAAAGAGTGAATCCTTCAGAACATGTGTATGTAGTATTTGTCTACGTTCCCTGCTATAAATCATCCCTCAGCAATTTTAGCAAAGCGTGTGCTTGCATGTGAGTCATAATTATATGAAAAGACGAAAGAGCTAAAAAAAAAAAAAGGGAAAGAGCTCTGAGGCAGCTTTTTAAGGAGCATTTAATTTAGCTGCAAGGAGTGGCTGCTCGTGCACCTACGCAGTCTTACAGAGTCGGCGTCGTTCGGCAAACCTGCAGCATGAGAAGTGAGAGAGAGATACAGTTTCACAATGTAAATTGTGTGGCTATGATGCCTTGAACGCATGCAAAGGAGCATTTGGGAATTTGTTTGTCAGTTGTGCACTCACCGAGTGCCTTTACATCTGATCGCTCAACGTTGCTGCCGTGTTTTACGCAATGAGTTTTAACAATCAGGATTCAGGTGAAGAGCTTCAGTTCATACCAAATGTCAGGATGAGAAATCGCATTGACTCGGACATGGTTGTGTGACGCGGTGCAATTAAACGTCCTGCCTGTCGATGAGAGAAGTCAGACTGCATCGAGATGACAGTAACTCAGATAGCCATTCTGTACATCTGTAGTGAGCAGAAACACATCTCACTATGCACAAGACCATAACGGGTTCCACTCTCATCTGACCAGGACAGGAATCGGAAGCTATGATGGCTTCTTTAAGATTATGCCCCAACTTTGTTCATTACATGCCCTTTTTTTTTCTTGTTTGCCATCACGTCATCCAGTTTTCACATAACTGCTTATTCCAAACTGCTCAAACCAAAATTCAATACATAATGAGATTTCCACAAAAAAGCATTATTTTCTTTCACCTTCCTTTTATTGAGTCACACCATGATTACAGCAATCAGTTTGTCATTATGGTAGTTTCGGATGTCCGTTTTTAGAGCCACTTTTTTTTCCCCACAACCCACGTAAGACCCTTTGTGTAACCATGGTTACTTCTCAGACTTTTTTTTTTTTTTACATTTTTATTTTTCTCAGCTTTTACTAAGTCATCTGTGCAAGTTTTGTGTGTACTCGTGAGTGAAAAAAATAACACCACCAGTGAGAGCAGCACCTTAGCAACAAGCAACTCTTCTTCACTTATATAAACCAGAAATACCCAGCTGTGCAACACACACAGTACCTCTCTTATTTTCTCTTGCTCTAGTGGTCTTTGAGATGTTGGATGGTTTTAATGGGAGCAAAAAAAGTTTGTTTTGTAGATTAAGTACCAGGACTGAATTTGAGCTAGCTGAAGGAAATTGCGCTAAATAGAGGCAGCTTTAACAGAATATGTTGGAAGGGTATTTGGAATTTCTAACCACTGTTTAAGAAAGATTTAAATGGTGCTGGGACAGGATTAGGATCAATTACACTTCCATTACACGTCTACTTAATAATGCTAAACAGTACTAAGAGTGTTAGGATGCTTAGGGTGTATTATATGCTTTATGAATACAACAGTAGTTCAACATCACAATGAAATTAGATTAGATTAAATTAGTCAGAATTCAACTAATCTATCCACAAGAGAGTAAGACCTTTAAGTCCCAATCTACACCATCTAATCTTATCAGCCATAACATTAACACAATAAGGACAGGATCATTGGCTCACCGATTTCCACAGGTACCAAAGTCCAACACATCAAACAAAAGCCAATGCAGCAGAAAATAAAAGAAAAGATCAATGCCATGATTGAAAAGCACCAAAACACCCAGTGTACCACACATTGGGCCTAGCAGGCAAAATGCCCAAGGCCACCGATCCAGCCTCTAAACTTCCCAGATCCCAATTCGATCGAAGAACCCATGGAATGCTCCAGACACGGAGGCCCCACCCAGCAACCCACAGCGCCCAAAGTATCCACTGCCAACATCCTGTTGCCAGACACCAGAGATCTTGTGAAGTCATATGCTCCTCGGTGGAACAAGTGGAACCCACACAACACTGAACATAAAGCTGATTGGTGTATTTTGATGTACAACTCTTTTGCATATGACCTTCTGTTCTTATTTTGTCTATCAAGTGCGTGACCGAGTGCGATCTAAAATGGAAAGGGACATTCTTGCTGAAGTGAATCATCCCTTCATAGTGAAACTACACTATGGTGAGCAGTCATTGCTTCCCCACTTTTATATAGCAACATCACACTTTAAAAATAAATAAATAAATAAATATATACAGACCAAAAGTTTGGACACACCTTTTCATTCAAAGAGGTTTTCTTTATTGTGTTCTTTAGCCCAAACGCATCTCTTCTGCTTGTTGCCTGTCCTTAGCAGTGGTTTCCTAGCAGATATTCTACCATGAAGTCCTGATTCACACAGTCTCCTCTTAACAGTTGTTCTAGAGACGTGTCTGCTGCTAGAACTCTGTGTGGCATTGACCTGCTCTCTGATCTGAGCTGCTGTTAACCTGCGATTTCTGAGGCTGGTGACTCGGATGAACTTATCCTCCGCAGCAGAGGTGACTCTTGGTCTTCCTTTCCTGGGCCGGTCCGCATGTGAGCCAGTTTCTTTGTAGCGCTTGATGGTTTTTGTGACTGCACTTGGGGACACTTTCAAAGTTTTCCCAATTCATCGGACTGACTGACCTTCATTTCTTAAAGTAATGACAGCCACTCGTTTTTTTCTTCACTTAGCTGCTTTTTTCTTGCCATAATACAAATTCAACCTCTTTGAATGAGAAGGTGTGTCCAAACGTTTGGTCTGTACTGTATATATATATATATACATTATATATCATTATACTTATTGTTGTTAACACACCATGTATTAAAGAAAGGTTCCCACTATTTCTTATCTTGTAGCACATATAATAACGTCATGGTGCACATAATGTATGACATATTTCAGTTATGACTGTTAATCTTCAACAGTTTATCAGTGTTGCATTAAAAAAAAATTACATTCCAGCTGACTGTGTGGCAACAAAGAGTGTGTTGTTAATGTGATAATGTGTTGTCTCCTGCAGCCTTTCAGACTGAGGGAAAGCTGTATCTCATCCTGGATTTCCTGAGAGGAGGTGATCTCTTCACACGTCTCTCCAAAGAGGTTTGTCCAAAGCAAATCAGGGGTTTCATATCCAAGTCATTCTAGCACTGCAGACTACCATACCACAGCAATTTGGGAACAATTACACATTACACTTTTTAATCATTTGTATGTACACTGCATCAAGCAAAAAAAAAACAACCAATTTGAAATTAGATTTGAGATTTGAACTGAGATAAGAATCCTTCAACATGTTATTAAAACCTGGAAGGATAGTGCTGAACCGTCAACTTGGTGGAAGAAATGTGGTCAGGGAAAAAAAATCATGATTGTGAAATTAAACACTTGGAGAAGTTGCATGGTAAAAAAAATAAATCAACAGAGAATTTCCATACGCATACCAGAACTGACAGCTGTGTTGCCATAAGAAAACCACTAGTTAGTGAGACTAATCAGAAAAATGGCTTCAACTTGCTAGGGAGCATAAAGATCAGCAATAGAAAAAGGTCATGTGACCTGATGAGTTCAGATTAACCCTATTCCTGAACAATGGGCGTGTCAGGGTAAGATGGGAAGCACATGAAGCGATGCACCCATCATGCATAGTGCTCACTGTACAAGCCTCTGGAGGAAGAGTTATAATCTGGAGTTGCTTCAGTTGGTCAGGTCTAGGCTCAGCTACATTATGTCGCGATAAAATGAAGTCAGCTGACGACCTGAATGACCAGGTTATCACATCAATGGAGTTTTTCTTCCCTGATGGCAAGGGCGTATTCCTATATTAAAACATAAGGACGACAATCTTAGAGTGTATGACTTTTTTTCTTTTTTGGATGAATTATATGCAAATATTTCTTTTCATGAACCTCTCTTTTAAAGTTAACCAGGCATTAGAATCCAGAAAGCACACATTTACATCACAGATTTGTGTTGATACACAAAATTAATCCGCATGTCAGATTTAAGAATTCCACAGCAACGTGTCATAACCCATTGAGTGCCAGTTGGATATCGGATCTTTCAGTAGCCACATCAGCACCATAGATGAGTGAAGATAGCTTTCTAATGGAGATTTATTCAGACAATGCTGGGTAATTAAAGCCACGTCTGCCAGCTATTCTCCGATGAATTGTCCCGCCATGGTGTAATTAGCATCGTCGGTGCTTTGTTATAACTCTCCCTAATGGACTCTTTCGTTCCCCTGATTGCATCACTTATCTCTTCAATCTGCTGAAACAAAAACACACTATTCTGACATTTCCTTGAGATCTCCTTGAAAAATAAAGTAGGAATAGATTATTGATCTCTGTATGGATCACTCAGCAGGTGGAGACTAAGGCTAACGGATGTGCTGGAATATCCAGCCTGATTTATGGTTTATAAACATTTATCGTTGGATCCTTTTCTCAATGTATCCTTGGGCAGAGCATTTAAAATGGCCTCACTGTGTTAATTTAGCTGTAAACAGTCGAACTGTATGGATGTCTCTGCTCTTACTGAGATGTCCCTCTGGCACTCTGATTATACAATGTTTTTGAACAAGATGGAGAAAGTAAACAGTACTGAAGCAGTGAACACGGTGATGCTTTATGATTACTGAGGACACTTAATGCACTCTGTGCATAAATTGAGATGGCCAAGAATAACTTGTTGCCTTGGTGATAAGATAGGATTTTGAAACTCGTACAACATTAAGAGCTTTGCAACATAATAAGGGTTGCGCATCTCAGACAGCGCCTTGCTATTCTTATCTGGAGCCTGTCTGTCCTTTTGTGCCTGTTTTTTCTTCCCCAAAAATGGCTGCGTTCAGAGGTCCAAAATGTCAAAATGGATATGCGGTAAACAAGAATAAACTTCATTTTGTAACGACAGGCGGTAATCAAAGCAGCAAGACTTTATTGACTTACAGCACAGAACTACTGTAGTTCAGACCTTTTTTTCTGTGTCTGTTTATTGTTATCCATGTTAACTGTAAAATAGAGTTCTGTAATTAAGATTAATTATCCTCTAAAGTACAAAAATTGGCCAAAATACAGTTTGCTTGATTGTCATGTGTCGTGATCACTGACCCGGGTGATAAATTTGAATTCCAATGGTGTAGCAAATCAAATGTCATTTTAATACGAGGGGCTTTTAAGTCAAACTGGAACTTATGTTTGTACAGAATAACAGAACACAGTAATGACAGTGAAAACTACCCTTTTCTTTATTTCTCAATATAATCTCCTGCAAAGCTAAAGCACTTATCCCAGCGATGTACTAGTGCTTGTGTAAGATAAGAGATAAGAGAAGTCTTTATTAATCCAGAAGGAAATTGGTTCTCCAGTGGCTGCATATTCAAAGGATACAAATACAATAAAATAAGAAGAAAATTTGAAAATAGAATACAAATAAAATAGTGTACTATAATTTCCAAAAAGAGATAAAAAAAAAAACTACTGACTGTACAGAAAGGTGCAGAATTGTCTCTATTGTGTATTGTACATGTATGTTATTCCACACAGGACATATATTGCACATAATATTTGATATTGCATATAGAGTAGCATATAGTGTACCATCACTGTGGAAAGTTTTCTCAACATGTCATGATCGGACTGCCTGCTTCACGTTTGAAATGGTACTGTATGAAGGATTGCAGGCAAGGCATATTTTCAGAAGTTAAAAAAAGAAAAAACATGAACGAAACAAAACAGACTGTACATGAGAACAGCTCAAAACAGGACAGGATGAGGACAACAGATGCAAGACAACTAAAACACTAACCTATGGCCTATTTATAATCCGTGGTTAAAGAAGCTACAGGTGATGATAATTAGACCATGTGACGGGGTGCATTCTGGGAAATTAAGTCCTTGACAGAGTCCATCGGAGCAACGCGCCCTCCAAGGGTTTTCCCCTGACACGCTGGCCTCCCAGGAACTCCTTTACTACTGGCTGACTACTGGCTGCTGTGGAAATGGCTTGGAGTAAGGTCAGCACTGTATGTGGGATGTGCCAACAACTGTAGCGTTCAAGTGGTCTTAATGAATGATCGTCTGTACAGATCCCGCAGGCAGATGTGTCTCTTCCGCGAGTTGATTTTCAACGATCAACTGGCATTCCACTTGCTGAATGTTGTTCATGCACGCACAGCCTTCTTGAAAATGTTTATACCATTAAAAGACACTGCTCAAAAAAATTTAAGGAGCACTTTTTAATTGGAGTACAGAATCAAGTTAATTAAAAAGGATGAGCACTGCCAGAGCTCTACAAAAAATGACCTCTAGAAGGACACTGCTGTGAATGTCTCTGACCAAGCAATCAGAAACTGACTTCATGAGGGTGGCTTGAGGGCACCACCTGAGCACAAGCACGCGGAGACCATACAAACTACTGAGTACTGTACCATTTTGAGTTGCTGCAATGAAATTTTAGGACTAACCTGCTGCTTTTAATTGGAATTCAGCCCTGTATGTTGATCATTTTCATTTCCATCAAACGATGTGCCATCCTTAGGTTCTTAACACATTACCCAGTCCATATCATATATATATATCCGTGTTTTTGTTCATTGAGATCTGATGTGTTTTTAAAGTGTTCCTTATTTTTTGAGCAGTGTTTTATACTGTGGCTAAGAGTCTTATCACTGCACTATGCCTGAAGTCTTCTGTAAATGTCAGTTTTACACATTCATTCATGTGAAATTTCATCACGAGAACATCTTTGTCTTAAACCCCCCTTATATATATATATATATATTAATATTAATGTATAATAATGTATAATATTTCACATAATTATGCACATTTAGTGTCAATCCATTGAGTCTAATTTTCAATGTTTTAAATGAGCTAAAAGGAAAACAAAAATAATGTACGTTGTAAATATCGTGTCTGTTCGTTTATTCGATTATGCCATTTAATCACTCTTTTTCGGAAATCGGAATCGATTCACACTTTTTAAACGTTAAATGGTCTAAAATTGCTGAATTCCTTAAAAGTTTGCAGAAAATAGAAACCGCTTGCATCTTGCTCAAATACTCATGTTTTGCAAGAGTATTGATTTTTCTTCTTTCTTCTGATTTTATGCAAGGTTGGTGCAATACTGCCAGAACTGGAGTGTAAAAAGCATTTAAACAATCACCAGCACAAGTTACACAGCATTTGAGTGTTTATTATGTATTTTATATATTTTTTTATTAAATAAATTTTTTGTTTAATACTTTCAAACCTATGAAAAATTATCTAATCAAATATCAAATCGACAGTCTACTCATGACTGTCACAGCTTTAATCAAAAAACATAAAGAAATCATGGATATAATATGGATTTAAATTTCAGATCTCTAGAGGTCTCATTTTTTAAAGCTCATGTTTAACTCCTAAAATGGCTTTATTTCACACTTTACATACAGTAATACAGTTAGAATCTTTCCACGTAGTTCCCTCTGACCAGTCTGCGCGTGTTTAGGTTCCCAGTGCTTTTCTACAGATAGTGATTAATGAGAGTCATTCCCTCTGCTAAGCAGCGAGTCACACCTAGTCTCCGCATCATCACATTCAAACAAGACAGCCTCCCAGCAAACTAATAACACTTGAACATATGGGTTTTGATGCCCCATAAAACACAGCTCTTTGTTAGGAGAATAAACCATATGTGACAATAAGTGCATTATTTTTTCCCCTATGGTTTTGGATGGTGTGAGCCAAAACATCATAATTGATTTTCTAGATGAAATAAATAATGCATAAAGCATTATACAAACCTTTAAGGATCATAAAAAGCAGCACATGTCAGAAATGCCAGTGTTACCTTTTTAGCATTTCTTTTTACAACAGTATGGGGCGATTAGACAGACTCTTACCACTCTCGGTGAAGCCATGCATGAAGCTTCATTTTAATCATGATCCTCGGAGCAGAGGCTTGACAAACTGGAGATGGGAATTAATTATCGCCGGTGCTGGAATCAGTCATCTGCCAGCAGCAGCTGCCGCACTCCTGCCTGGAACTTGTTACAATCTTCGCGAGCCAATTTTCTTCCTTCAGAATGCTGAGGTCTATCTACCATCACATCCTGTGCAGAAGCTAAATGAATTCCCCAGTAATTAAAATTTATCTTTATAACAGTGGTAAAGGCGAACGGTGTTTAAAAAAAGACAGATAGATATTAGGTAGATAGAAGGTAGATATTTTTTCAGTGGTTGTTTAGTTTATTTATCCTTTAAATGCAGCATGAAGCACCTTAAAGATTGATAATCTCAGTAAATCATCTCGTCCTCCTTCTGCACTGCCCTCCAGGTCATGTTTACTGAGGAGGATGTGAAGTTCTATTTGGCTGAGCTGGCTTTAGCATTGGACCACCTTCACAGTCTGGGAATTATCTACCGTGACCTCAAGCCGGAAAAGTAAGTACAGTATGACCGACCACATACTATTTACTACAGTCAGCTCCGGAATAATTTTTCTCCCTTGGTAACATTTGTTTAAAAAAGATTCTACAAAAAATATATTTTCTTTGGTTAGTTAGGTGAAACTCTGTATTGAAAAAAATCTAACCTTTCATTTGAGGGACATTCCCTTTAAGAAACATAGAATACAAGGTATTATATCTAATAATTAAGAAGTTTAAAAGGACCAGAGCTCAAGTGTACAAGTGTTTTCCTTTTTCTCTAATCATCCCTGTTGGAGATTTGCATGCAAGATGGCATCATTTTGGGATCGCCAAGTTTCCAAAGCTACAATTTGATCACAACCTTATGCCAAGAAAAAAACTTCAGAAACAAATGAGAAAACATGTTCTTTCATCCAACCACAAAAGTAAGCGCCTGGTGCTCACTAAACACTCCTGGATCGTTAACTAGAGTTGATTTTTTTTCTGGCAACAAGTGGGTTGGGTGTTCAAAGGAGGGATTGTTACTGTATACTGGAAAGAACCTATTATATACTGCTGATCTGTGATTTGAAGGAGGCTTTTGTCCAAAGGCTTTGGAAACCTTGTAAGGATATGTTACATCATGGACATACCAGGATCCAGAAGTACCATTTTCCATGGAAGGGCATGGTTTCTTAACAGAGAATCAAGCTCTTGACATGGGTTTCACAGGCCGCTGATTTAAACACTATTGAAAACATGAGAGGAGGGTCCACATGTCTCAGGTTCCTTACCCTCTATACCACTTTATCCTGTCTACGGGGTCGCAGGTGGCCTGGAGACTTAAGGCACAAGGCGAGGTACACCCTGGATGAGGTGCCCATCCATTGCAGGGTAAACACATACAGTACAGACACTCACACGCTCATTTACACACTATGGGTAATTTGGGAACGACAGATGGCCTAATCTGCATGTTTTTGGTCTGTGAGAGGAAACCTGAGCACCCAGAGGAAACCCAGCAAGCACGGGGAGAACATACAAACTCCATGCGCACAGACCCGAGGTGTAAATCGAACCAGGACCCTGGAGGTGCAAGGCGACAGTGCTAACCACTGAGCCACTGTGCCGCCCACTAGGTTTGGTCATATTTTGAGTCTGTAAATGAATACAAAGATTTTCTTTTCTTTTTTTTTGTTTTCAAAACTCATCTTTACCAGGGATGCCAATGTTTCTGGAGCTGTTTGATTCATCATAATGTTTTGTACCCCAGCCATTTTGGGCTGCACAAGCATCATTTAGATTAAATGCCCCAGAATAAAAACTTCAACATAATTCTGCTTGCAATCCCACAGTTCAGCTGACGTGATATAACGACTTGCTTTGATCCCAAAAAAAATCCATCCAGGTTTTTCATGTGTGATTAACAGCAGAGATTAGTAGCTATGCAAGGGCCGGATTTAGAGGCGCAGTCGAAGCTTTTTCAGCTGAAATCTACTCCAATGCTCTGCTCTTGCAAACAGCAACAGTTTTTTTTTTCTTTTTGGTTTCACAGTTTTCCGAGTGTTGAACCCTACAAAAAAATATTTTTTTTGAACTTGCTCTTGAGAGAGGATAAACAGAGAGCTATAATCCTCCTCGTGTGCACTCTTCCTCAAGGGGACATGTAGTAAACCTGGGGTTCCTTGGAGAAAAACACATGCTGTTCTCTGTACAAATGATTTATGGCGCGTAACAAAAGATAAACCATTGGACATTTAACTTCCCTTCATAAGGAAAAACATGTCTTTAATCATGTCAGCCTACACACACCTCAGATGAAGCGGTCGTTCTGTCAAACTCATCAGATATACGTACTGTATAAGCATTTTAACAGATTTTTTTCTTCTTTTTTTTTATTTACAGCATTCTTCTTGATGAGGAGGGGCATATAAAAATCACTGGTAAGATATTGTCTTTTTATTTTCCTCCACTTAATCAGCAGGGGGCCTTTGTTGTAGACACACATCTTTGTTTTGCTGTTTCAGATTTTGGTCTGAGTAAAGAAGCGATCGATCATGACAAGAGAGCGTATTCGTTCTGCGGGACCATCGAGTACATGGCCCCAGAGGTAGTCAATAGGAGAGGACACACACAAAGCGCAGACTGGTGGTCGTTTGGCGTGTTGATGGTAAGTGTCTTTAAGATTAAAGGACAAGAAGGTTCGGTGCCAATCCATCGCAGGGCACACACCCAAAAACATACTCACACACTCATTCACACACTACATGGCATTTTGGGAACACCAGTTAGCCTAATCTGCATGGTTTTGGACTGTGGGAGGAAACCGGAGTACATGGAGGAAACCCACCAAGCGCGCAGAGAGCATGCAAACTCCATGCACACAAACCCCGCGGCGGAAATCGAACCCGGTCCCTGGAGGTGCATGGCGACAGTGCTAACTACTAGGCCACGCTGCCACCTCTAACCTGAGACATGCATTTAAATATTTTATAAAAGAGGAAATAACTGTAGCATAGAGACAAACAGGTTTTCCTGTTAAGCAAGAACTAAAGGAAGGAAAGGGATCCCCAACAAAGCATGCCTGATCCCCAAATCCCTCTGTCTCCCAACAATAAATTCAGGTTGGGAAGATATGAGCAGTGAGGATTGTCTGTTCTGCAAATAGAACTGGAGGTGCAATGAAAAGAAACTAAATTTTTATTAATTTTTTTTTTTATTAGGTAAGGAGTGTAAAACGTTTCTTATAGAAGGATTATTATTATTATTATTGTGTTTAAAATCTTCAGATTAACATGATTCACGATAGAACTGGATTCAGGTGGAGAGGAAAAATCATGTCTCTGAGCTGGTCACACTACACACAAATGCTCTCTCACCCCAGGGACATGATGCGTTTCACAGCCAACCTTGGGGAAGGTCTAAAATTAGCCTGCTACAGGAAAATCAAGGTTTAAATGGTGTAGTGTGCACCAGGCTTAAAGATCCCATATTTTGTTATTTTCTTTATTTTTCAGATAATGCGGGACTTTTTTGATATCTCAAACTCCCTTTATTTTACCCCCATGCCAAATGTGCTGTTTCAGTGTTTATGTACAGTACATGCGCCACGGCTACACTCACTAGAGAACAGCAGAGTTGAGCAACAAACCAGTAGAAGTGATCACCTTATATGAGGTCACAGCAGGGGGGAAATCTAATTGGCTTGTTTGAGCCCAAATGGCCAATTGGGAAAAAAAGAATAAAAGTAGAGATTTTTTTCTCTCTCTTATTCGTACACACACAAACACCCATCTGAATGTCCAATAGTGACTAAAAAGTGTATTTTACATAATTGGTCCGCTTTGAACAAGGGTGGGTAATTAATAATCATAGGTACATCAGTAGTACTGTAATTGATTATTAAAAAATCTGTGTTTACTTTCCACCATTCAACTGTTGTTGTTTGTCCCTATGGCAGAATCAGAGCTCCTTTGCAGAGAGCATTCTATGTGATCATTTCATCATATTAATCATCATCTGTCAAAACAAAGACCAGAATAATATTTACAAGCCTGAAAGCTAGACGTTCTTTAATTAATGACAGATTTTCAGCAGAGATGTTTCATGTCGCTTGGTAGCTGAAAAGTAAATGTGTTCCCCTTACAGGCAGACTCAAATAGATATAAGCAAGTCAGCAGATTTATTTTTTAGCAGCTAGCACATCATCATAGCTGGGTTTTTTTTTTTTGCAAGGGGGAAAAAGGCATCATACACAGACAGCAGACTGCATGACTCGAGATCATTCTGCTTCATAGTTGCGCAAATCTCAGTTTCCCAAGGTTCAAGGTTAAATGACTCAATAAGTTTAATGAAATTTGGTGTTCAGGCCATTCCAAATCATCCATCCATCCATCCATCAATCAATCCATCAATCAATCCATCAATCCATCAATCAATCCATCAATCCATCAATCCATCAATCCATCAATCAATCCATCAATCAATCAATCAATCAATCAATCAATCAATCAATCAATCCTTTTAGGCTTTTTAGTTTCTCTTAAATTTAATCTAAGGACCATATTTGCATTAGATACATTCTTTGTACTAAGCACTTCACACACAGAGTGCACATATCACCATGCAAGAAATGGCTTATGTTATTCTCCGGCCTCCTTTTTGAAGGTGGCATCGCCTAGAAAATGTATAAAATTAGCAGCAGCTCCAGCAGACCGAGGGCTGGCTCGTGTCCTAATATCTCAGGGAAAATTTGGTTATGCAACCCAGAAGGCACCACCTGTGAGAGCTGATGCTCTGGGAGGATATGTTTTTGTCATAATGTCTAGCTGCCACTGAAGTCTCACACTTTAAATGCTGGTTTTTGTTTTGTTTTATACAGTTTGAAATGCTGACCGGATCGCTGCCATTTCAAGGCAAAGACCGCAAGGAGACCATGGCACTTATTCTCAAGTAAGATTTTGTTTGATACATGGTTACATACATTAATGTTTTTTAACATTTAAAAAAATATATTGTGATAAATGATTTCATCAAGCACAAACAATAAATGAACATTTCCATCATTTTTGTTATGGAGAGGATGGTAAGGTATTATAATATTATTAGCTGATGGATTTAATATCACATTAATGTATTCAAACACTGACCAATTGCCATGACAGAAAATGAGGAGCCGCATGAGTACAGAAAAGATGAAGGAAGATGATGGAAAGTGGGCGGGACTTGTAGGCCACTTCAAAATACTGATTATCAATTCTTGATTTTTTCATAAATTATATGAAATGATGTAGATTAAAATAAACAAATGGAAACAAATATTTTTTTTGCAAAGTGCCTAAAGAGACAATTTAAAAATGGGATGTTTATGTAACAACCTCAGCAGCAACCTCATTTCCCCTCTAGTCTGTTCCATTCACCATCACCAGTATACCAATTGGTTCATGTCTCAAATTAGCTTTTTGAATGTTAGAATGTTTGATTGATTCTCTGTGATACGGGGACTGGGCGGAAAATGTGAGACAAAAACTGAGAATAAGTATTACTAGACATCATGGCAGTGATACCACACGTCACACAAGCCTACTAATGTTGCTTCAGTTTTGTTTTAGCAAGATTATAAAAAACATATATTTTCTTGTAGTTGTTGGTCTTTAGGGAGATGTATGGTTAATATGTGTGTGTGTGTGTGTTTTTTTTTTTTAGGGCAAAGCTTGGCATGCCACAATTTCTAAGCCCGGAGGTCCAAAGTTTACTACGAGCACTTTTCAAAAGGAATCCAACCAACAGATTAGGTAATATACCTGAACTCTGCATCACACCTTTAATCATACAGTACAGACATACGTATTATTATACAGCTGCAACTAGGAACTTGGATAGTGTGGAAGTCCGTCATAAATCAAAAATGAGGTGCATATGAGTACATTACAATAGGTCTTGGTCTTATACGCTTTGCACACTGATGATGAGGTTTGTCTCCTGGAATGCAGGTGCCATGTAAGTAATCGGTGCCAAATTCTACAACTCTTGTTCCATGCAAAAATGCATTCCTAAGTTCAGTTGAGACTCATATGAAACTTCTGCAGTCCCACTTTTAAAAAATCAACGTTACAATGGGTACAAATGTAACTATTTTCTTTTTTTCACTTTTTTTTCCGGAGAAAGAAGTTAAATATGTACTAAATATACTGTAACTTTGAAAGATCCCAACTTGATTTGTCTCAGTGTGACTGCAAAAAGCATCATATGAATCGAGCTAAAACATAGCAATAAATATTAAGGGTATCGAAGAAAGCAGAATCCCTACGGGCACTGGTGGCTCAGTGTTAAGTGTTATGCCTGCCATGTGAAAGGCGCGGATTCGATTCCCAGCCAGTGCACACACCCCAGCCACTGGATTCAGAGCCGGTCCCATGCCCGGATAAAATGGCAGGGTTGCGTCAGGAAGGGCATCCGGTGTAAAAAACCTGTGCCAAGCTTGTATGCCAAGCTGTGTCGATCTCTTCCAGGGAGCAGCGAAAGACCAGCAAGCAAATTCTCTCACTCTCACCCAGTACAACAAAAAACACCCACCATCTCCAGCTACCGGTCGAGTTCTCTGTGTAAATCCTTAACAAAAGTATACAATGAATATAAATCCAATTTCTTTCTATGGTACCACTCTGGCTCTTGTACTCACTGACTCATTAGTCTGCCCTGGTTAATTGTCCACTGTGGACTTCTTTTTACGCCTCATGTAGAGACACAATGATGTTGCATACACCTGGAGGCTGTTATATTTCTCCCCACCCACCAATTCTGATCTGACACAGCTTTCTTTAAATTCATATCACAGACTATCAGGTTGAGTCACAACATCTAAGAATCATTCGACCTCTCAGCTTTTTCACTAAAACAATCCCACACCCTGTAGCCTTAAAAGAATGGACGTGGTGTTAGATTATAGGCATCAGCATAGTCATTTGTAAGGCAATTGCAGCTCACACAGGGTGTTCATCTGCAGAGTTGGCCCAGGTGCAATGTGCATGTCACAGTGCGCAAAGCCTGCAATTACATCATATTGTTTGTGGAAGCCAGCCGAATGTTGTCTCGTATGCCAAGACCATACGCTGGTGCTGATTTTCAAAATATTTGACATCATATTACACTGAAATTCCACTTATAATGAATGGATAATGATCAAGATGAGTAAATGAGTTCTGACTGAAAGTAAGCTCACACTCCTGCGCTCTAATTAACAACTAGTTTCAGCAGAGGGTTTTTTTTTTTTTTTTTTTTTTTTTGGGACGTCTGGTTTCTGAAGCTAAAATATCTGTCAAATACTGGCATGTAGCAGATGTACAGCTTTGGGGAAACAGCAGAGAGAAGACAATTGGTTTTACAGATAAAATGGCTTGAGTTGATCCTGCGTGAAAAAAAAGAATGCACGCTGAGTCTGTGTGTGTGTGTTTTTTAAGATTTCTCTTGTAAGCACTAGATATTACAGAGTTGGTAATGTAATATATGTAAAATTGTTTAAATATACTGCATTAAATTTATAGTTTCAAATAGTTTCAATTTAACAACTCGAGTTAAAAGTCTGTGTTTCTGGTATTAAGGAGGTCTACTGCAGATGGGTAGAAGTGGGTCTTATTTAAGCCTGAGTAGAGTCACGTCGAGGCTGAGATGCAGGCCATTTGTGTGAGCGGTGATTGAATGCGACTGCAAGAAACACACTCTGCATAATTCATGAAGCAGAAAGAAAACGCAGTAGAGGTATCATGCTGAGCACAGCTGGACCGGCCTAAGCCTTGCATTAGCTATTTACACAGGCTACTTCTCAACTCCTACATGTAATAGATAACCCACCACGCTGAGGAAGAGAAACCGGGCTTTCCAGCACGCAGATGCGTTAGGAAGAAGCCGAGAAGAGTCAACAGGATAAGGATGCCAAAATGAATGCTAATGTGGCCTGTTGGTGAATTGATGCAATCAGTTGGCTGGACGGATTTAAACCGGAGTATTCAAATCGCCGGAATAAATGGTCAGCATATTAGAGATTCAAGTCTTCGAGGTGCGTTCATGTTAAACCGGGATTTGTGATGAAATTTCTCGTGAATGAAGGTGTAAAACCTATTGACATTTACTGAAGTATGGTACAACTGCTTTAAAGAAGACCGTACATCCGTGAATGATGATCCCGGCCAAGGTCGCTCAGAACCCACTGTACAGACACATCTGTTTGTGGGAACTGTACACACAATCATTCTCGAATCACATTTCCTATACAGCCCTGGCGTCGCTTCAAGCCATTTCACCATGTTTGATCCATTAAAGGAATTCCTGGGAGGCCAGCGTGAAGCAAGTGGTACTATCGTGGCACCGGTGTACTGAGAAAACTTTCTACCTTAATGGTATCCAAGCACTAGTGATAACTGAGATGAATGTGTTAGTTTCGCAGGGGATTATAAAGAGAGAGGGAGAGAGATAAGTTTTATGTTTTTAATAACTGTGTTCTGTTATTCTGCAAAATTAAAAGTGACTCGAACACCCCTTATAAAGGGTATACTAGACTATTCTTAAGCACTTAATTTCATAGACAGTGTGAGAAATTGAATTACGATTGCAATAGTTTCATCTTTGTCTCTCTGGCTCCGCCGCAGGAGCTGGACCTGACGGAGTGGAAGAAATCAAACGGCACCATTTCTTCGCAACCATAGATTGGAACGTAAGTGACTGTACGCTGTCTTGACTACAATGCTGGTTACATTTCTTTTCATGAATAAAACAAGAATAGAATGGCTCCCGTGTGGTATAAGAGAAAAGCAGTGTCTGGATACGAACGCAACATTTCCAGACAATGAAAGAGACATTTATAACCTGTAGCCAAACAAGCAAAATAGGTTGTGATGTTTGTGTGGATGAGACAGGTGGTATTCTCTCTCTCTCTCTCTCTCTCGCGCTCTCTCTCTCTCTCTCCTGTCAACCACAGTGCCATTGTGATTTTATGTATGCAGAAGTGGATAGATAGTGCTTTCCTGAGTTATAGCTAAATCATAGGAAAATCTAGGAATTGTCTATACAACTGTTTTTAATGGATTGTTTTGTATTTTTTTGTCCACAATAGAAATTATACAGGAAGGAGCTCAAACCTCCATTCAAACCTGCAGTTGGCAGACCGGAGGACACGTTTCATTTCGACCCTGAATTCACTTCCCGCACGCCAACAGGTGCAAAAATAAATTCAAATCTTTCTGTATCACATACATTCTTTTGGATGCATACTTTTTTTTTTTTTTTTTTTTTACATAAATGTTTAGACAAATGTGACAAAGCAGGAACGTTTTGATTTCTGAGAAATGCATGCAATACAGTGAAGATTACACTCCGCTTTCTATAACATTTCAGTCCAGCTTCCAATGAGGCATTTGTTATTATGTCAGGATTTAGTGTGATGTAACCGTCTGCACCCTACCACCTTGACACCCATAACCTGAACTGCAAGTCCTGTGCAGATTGTGATGACCTTGTGGAACATCACTTCATACCGCACACGTCTGATCAATTGTGACTTTCCATTCAAGCACAATTCGTGTCCTAGTTTCCTTGCGAAGTGTGTGTGTGTGTGTGTGTGTGTGTGTGTGTGTGTGTGTGTGTGTGTGTGTGTGTGGGTGTGTGTGTGCAGACTCACCCGGTGTTCCTCCCAGTGCTAATGCCCATCAGCTTTTCCGCGGTTTCAGCTTTGTCGCCACTAATCTGGGACAGGAGCAGTGTATAGCAGAGACCAGAGCAAACTCCATAAATCCTATAGTACAGGTAAGCAGAGAGAACTCTCCACTCGTTTCATTTCCATCCTTGCTCCAGTTCACTCTCGGAGGGATTGCACGAATCCAGAGTGCCACTAACATTAACATTTGATGCAGCAGTCTCTGCCGATGCCCTTGGCGTTTGTCCACCTGTGTGCAGAATAGAAGAGGTTATGATCTGCAAATGATAAGCTCAATAGTGAGACTGATCGTGGTGCACTTTGTGATATGATTTAAATTGTGTCTTTTAAAATACATAGTGCGCTCCAGAAATATTGACACCCCTTAGGAGAAAGAGCTAAAGAGAAATTATATTAAAACTCCTGTTGGCCTGATTGGTGTTATCAGCGCTTTTCGTTCAAGGCTGCTCTCTCCCAGTCACTGCTGTACAGGTGTGAACATTTTGCATAACTATGGTGCTAGCAAAAATGGATGCCCCACTTGGGATTTGAACAAAAGAAAAGCAGCGTGCAGTGATTAGTTGTTTTGTGGTCCGGGGGGGTGTAGTTGGTGCCAAAACAACTCACGGAAGTGCATAAAAAGAAGCATTATTATTATTATTATCTGCAAAAAGATTTGGACAGATACTCTAAGGAAGGTAAAAGTTTCTTAAAGAAAATCATTACTGGTGACGAGACACGGATTCATCACTACGAGCCTGAAAGTAAACGACAGAATATGGAAGGAAAACATCCTCAATCGCCGATCGAGAAAAAGGTCAAAAGTCAATAATCAGCTGGAAAATTCTTACTGTTTTGGGGGGACGTATTCAAACATTATCAGGAAAAAGGTTCAACAATCAACAATACTCATTAAAGTGAGATGCTTATTGAAGAGCTGAAGCCTAAATTTTGGATTATACTCTGCTATCCAAGGTCATTGTGATTTTCCATGACGATGCACGTCCTCACACTTCTGCCCACACTGTTGACACTGTCAAAACTTTTTTTTGAGGTGTTAAAGCATCTTCCCTGTAGTTCTGATCTCGGTCTGTTGGACCTTCACCTGTTTGGTCCCCTGAAAGCAGCCCTATGGGAACGAAGATGCACTTCTGATGCAGAAGTGAAGACAGCGGTGCATTCATGGCTCTCGGCTCAGCCTAAAACATTTTAATGAGGGAATATGAAAGCTTGTTGACAGATGGACAAAGTTGTATTGAAAAGCTAGGAGATTACTGTATGTAAAAAAAAAATGATTTCAAAGTTAACTAAGATTAATTCTGGGTGTGTCAAATTCTATTATAGCTGTATTTTCAACACTATCTGGTCATATCCAGTTTCCCCGAAAATCTAAACCAAAGAGTACAAAAGATGGAGATGGATGTTGAACCAGCACAAATTCATTTCCGTGTTTTTTGTTTGTATAACATCGCACAATCACAGCGATGTTGATGTGCGTCACAGTCAGGGGGATAGTGAGGAAGGCAAAGGAGTCAGATATTCTTTTCAGAATTGTTTGAACACTTTGATTGTAGAGGTGCTCACATTTCAAAACATAATTACACATTCCTTCAGTTTAATAAAATGTTATTTGAAAATATTTGTTACATGAAAGAAATTGTCTACATCTACAACAAACTCGACCTTTTATTGTGCCGCCTGCCTGTTCAGCATATTCAGTTGACATATACTGTATAGGGATCATTATCCGTCATCTTCACAGAACCTTTATTAGGAAGCATAGATGTGCATTAGCCATATCATTTTTAAAGGTGACAAAGAGACGGTCAAATCTGCTAACCTTTTTTAAGAAAGCGTAGATGGGCGTTGCTTTTTTATATAATTGCACCCACTATACTGTAACAGCCAAATGTTTAGTAATCAGGATACCAAATAACTCCAAAAGGCATTACTTGGTGGCATGAAAGGTAGTTTTTCTATGACGCCTTTCTGTTGTGGTAGACCAGAGCTAAATGTATGTTCAGGAGAAGTAGATTTTTTTTATGCCTCCTAAATAAACTACCTCGCTCAAGTTATTCTCCGCAGTAACGAGCAGTGCAAGATAGGATTGTTGTATTCTACAGTTCATGTCTAACTAATCAATGTAATGTCGTGGATGACTGTGATGTTTAATACTGTAGATGTGCACCATTTCATTTCATTGTCTGTTTGAGACGCATACGAGACACCGCCGCCAGTCATCTGCAGAGGTGGGTAGAGTAGCCAAAAATGTACTCAAGTAAGAGTAGCTGTACTTTAAAATAATATTACTCAAGTAGAAGTAAAAAGTAGTCATCCAAAATATTACTCAAGTACTGAGTAACTGTTTTATCATAATGTCTGATTTTATTATTTTTTTTAATTATGTAAGCAGTCAGACAAAATGATAATGTACAAATTCTGACATTTCCAAATAATACAATGAATGTAATAAAATAAATGAATAAAACTAAATATGTTTACAAAATACAATTACAAAAATGGCAAGCTTACAATATAAAGCTTTTGAAATAAATTCCTACTGTAAGTAACATGTATGTTTGAACAGTGTAGACTATTTCCTGTGTAAGCTTGCCATTTTATTGTGCTGTATATTCAGTCGCCCTGCAAATGACTCAGCAGAAAATAACATTAGAACATGTGTACAAGAGTCTCACTTTACCATAAACTGTGTCCAGCAGAACAAATGTAAGACAATGATTAAATTCATTATATTTTTAAGCCTCTAGTTTATTTGCTAATTATATATGTTGAGATTGCAACATTAAATAAAACAGCTAAACTAACTGCAACATGTTTGCTTCTCTGTCTACCACTGCTGAAGACAAGCCTCCCGGCTGATTGGTCAACACATGGAGTCATGTGATTATTGTTGCTACAGCTGATTGGTGGAACACAGTCATGTGGTATATCCACCTTCACCATTTCTCTGGCAAACACAAAGAATATCTAAAGTGTCGAATAAATGGTTAGAAAAGTAACAAGTCGAGCGTAGCCGAATGTAGCGGAGTAAGAGTAGAGTTTCTTCTTCACAAATCTACTGAAGTAAAAGTGAAAAGTATGGTGCGGTAAAACTAATCATTGAAGTACTTTTTTTTTTTAAGTTACTCAAGTAAATGTAACGGAGTAAATGTAACTCGTTACTACCCACCATCACACTTTTCCTCTATCCATGTGTCTATGTGCACTAGCTGTTTGATTTTTAGACGTAGCATGTTCAAAAAAACAAGGAGGATTGTGATTCCTGTTGCGTGCGACGATTTGTTTTCGTGATACGGAGCCTGACTGAGTATATCTTACTGGAGGGTCAAGGTGGAGTGAACACTATTGACTTTTGAGAACTCACACATGTCAGGATGAGTAACAAGGCCGGTTGGTGGCACTGACGTATTGTTCACTGTGCTTTAATCTGACGTCACACAACAAGAGCATACCTCACTTATATTGAATCTACTCTTGTTCAAACAGTGTCACAGAAACCCCTTCCATGAACAGATATTGATTCTTTAGGCTCCCTGGAAGATTTTCTTGGTTTTGTCGACAAAGGCAGCAGAGCCTTTGAATGATTTTTGAATTTTATTCATGATTGCATGTCTTGCTGCTGGGGAAAAGAAATATATAAGGCTATTGAACGTTTTGGCTTTAAAAAGTATTTGCTATGCTGCAGCATATAAACGTTAAATATCAGAGTAAGCCTTCAGCCTTTCAAAAGTTTTCAGCCTTTACCATAATGTTTATAATGGAAGGATTATTTTGAACAGTTAAACATGCTTCATGTTCTTACCGTGTTTCTGTATTGCATCAAAGCAACTTCACAGCAACAACATCCATTTCACTGATGGCTATGAAATCAAAGAGGACATCGGCGTCGGCTCGTATTCAGTATGCAAACGCTGTGTACACAGAATCACCAGTGTGGAGTATGCTGTTAAAGTAAGGGGATTTTACATTTCCACAAATCTGGTTATTGTTAATAATAATAATAATAATACCTACATTTAATGATCAGTTTAATATATAAGTAGTAGGTTCTGCATATAAAATGTGTGATGCATATTTAGAGGTTTTTAATTTTGTACTCCCTGAGTTCCTCTTTCCTGATGCCTTGCTTCCGATCGAGTAAGCCGTGTTAGTGACTGGCCGCCTTCGTTTCAGATTATAGACCGAGCTAAGAAGGACCCGTCTGAGGAGATTGAGATCCTGTTGCGATATGGACAACATCCCAATATCATCACGCTGAAAGACGTGAGTCTGCCTTTTACCTTTTTTTTTTTTTTTTTGTCAAATACAGTCTGGTTCATAAATACTGGAACGAAGATGGGGGTTGCCTCACAGCATTGGATTTGATGTGCATGAAGTCCAGACTTCCAAGGGGTTGGACAAAAGTGTCGCATTAAATATTCTGGAATTACTGGCTTTTTCATAAACACAAACCCTGGTTTTATAATGGAACAGCTTGAAGTAAACCTGAAAGCCTTGACTTGTTTTATTTCAAAATAAGTGTGCTGGTGTACAGAGACCAAATTGCAAAAAAAAAAAAACTATATAGTTGTTCCAATACTTATGACCATGACTATGTATAATGTGTCATATCAATGTACAATCATTTTCTGTTTCAAGGTATTAAATATCCCTGTTTAAAAGATTTTTGGGATTTTGTTATTTCATTTGAGCAAATTTTTTATATTTTTTTTCATTTTAAGAAATCGTTTTATTATTGTTTCTGGTGTAGCACAAAAATATATATCACAGGTCGTGCACTGGAGTATAACATAAGGCTTAAAAAAGAGCGGTGTGTGTTGCTGCTTGCAGGTCTACGATGATGGGAAGTTTGTGTATCTGGTTATGGAGCTGATGCGCGGAGGCGAGCTGCTCGACCGCATCCTGCACCACAAGGGCTTCTCAGAGAGAGAGGCCTCTGCTGTGCTCTGTACCATAACCAAGACCGTGGAGTATCTGCACTCGCAAGGGGTCTGTTCTCTATTTGACTCACACACACACACGCACGCATACATATGTATGCATTTACTCAGCCTGGGGTTTCTCAAGACACCATGTTTTGTGTAATTATGCTGTAAATTATATTAATATAATGAGTAATGAATTCATGTGTAATGAATCAGGTGTTAGGTAGCAGGACAGCTGTTGTCCTGCATACAGTATCAGCTACACTTGCAGTATTAATATGTGTATTATCTGCTGTTTCATATTCTCTATTTTTGTGTCAAGGTTGTACATCGAGACTTAAAGCCTAGCAATATCCTGTACGTGGATGAGACGGGTGACCCAGAGTCGATAAGGATCTGTGACTTCGGGTTCGCAAAACAACTCCGGGCTGAAAACGGCCTCCTCATGACCCCTTGCTACACTGCCAACTTCGTGGCTCCAGAGGTAATGAAATATTATGGCTGATATAAATGCATCTGTGTTTTGGGTTGTAACAATTGACTGTATGACCGGTGGTGGCCAAAAATCTTGAGACAAAAATCAAGTGCAAAGGCTTTAACGTCATTCTGAATTTTTTTAAATATTGAAGATCAAGATAATAAGAATTAATTTGGGGTTTTCTACAAATAAATTGCTAGACAACAACCAATATTTAGCCTGTAGTCTTTTATTCTTCAAAACCGGTCGGATCCGGCTGGACAGAGAGTCAGTACTCTAGTGTCACTCGCCCAATCCGTGCCTGCTTGATTGCTTCCTGAAAATCACATACAGATGATGGTTTCTAGACAAATACTGCCTTCTTCGCCATTGTCCGATGGTTTTCTATTGGTTTTTGGTTGGAGGTGACCCAAGTCATGGCTTCAGAAGCTGAACACTATTGTCCCAGCCATTTTTCAGTAGTTTTTCAGTTAATCTGCGCAACTCTTCAGCCAAATAGGCTAGAACTAGCTAGTGACATCATCTGTTTTATGCATATGGAGAACTATAATACGTGGCATGTGTGGTCTTAATACTTTTGTCCACCATGGTACTGCTGTTAACGGCTTTGATTTATTCCATCATTACTTCACTAACATGAGTTTTTTTTTTTTGACATTCAGTAAATAAATTCAGTACAAGCAAGCTTAGACATGCCAGGAGAACCTCAGAAGAACTACTCTCAGTAGTTTACAATATTTACGTTGAAACAGGATATGGAATTTCTATAGAACTGTTCACGTCCGTGTTGGAAAGCGTATGGACATCCATGAGCGGCGACTGTCGAAATCGGAATATGGATGTGTGAAATTATTTAATCACAAAATCTATTACAGGTAATATGCACATATATATAATTTTATGTTGATATATAGACTGATCATGATTTTGAGTTATGCTGAAATACATACGCTGGGAACCAGCATGAACCTTTTCAGCAAGGTTAATCTGAGCTGCAATAGCGCTTCTATTGGATAGGACTACACAGGCCAGCCTTTACTTCCCATGTGCATCAATAAGCCTTGGTCACCCATGACCCTGTCCTGTGATTACTTTTGGTATGTCCTAACCACTAAAGACCAAGAGTGTCCCACATTAGTGGAAGTTTTGTCATTCCACCTGTCTAGCCATCACAATTTGGCCCTCGTCAAAGTCGAACAAATTCTTACACTTGGCCATTTTTTCTGCTTCCAACACATCAACTTCAGTGACAAAAGGTTCACTTTCTGCCTAATATATCCCACGCATTTCCAGGCACCGCTGTAATGAGATGTAACTACTAGATGTAGCTACTGTGACAAGGGCCAAAAATATCATTTGATTAATTATATTTGGTGTTAAAAATTTAAAATAAAAAATTTAGAATGGATGTTCTTTTGTTTATCCCTGCAACACATCTCTCACATTATTTTCCTTGAGATAAATATCATGGTTTGTTAAACTTGTAAAAAAAAAAAAAAGACTGTCAAAATGAAATATCAGCGTCTGTCCCATGTACTAACTTGTGAATAGGTGGGATTAAAAATGCACTACAGCCAGCCACTAAAGGGCCTTTTAATATTTTTCCATTACTTTTGAATCCCTGTAAGACCCAATGACTATATATACTGTATACTGTAGTCATGACCCAATTACTATATACCTATTTTCATTGGGTGTAACACAGTGCCAATTTTGGATAAGAATCTGACATCGGGTGTGGTCTAAAAAGGATGGGCACCTTTCTTTTCTTTCCACCCTTCTCCATCCCTCCCTTCTTTCCAAGTCTGAGGCAAACCTCTATTCTCAACCAGATGCCCTGTGAACCGTTCTGGCAAGCCTTCTTTAAAAATACAGTGTTCCTCTTACTTTTGTATGTATTTTTATCTGCTTAGAACACATCCGTTTATTACAAATAATATATCTTTTTGTTCAGTGTCTGGTGTAGGTTTTTTTTTCATTTAATAAAAAAGAAAGCAATATTAAAATTCAAAGAACAAAGCAAAAAAAAAAAAAATCTAAAAAATGTCACTGTAAAATATTTAGTAATGCCTCTAGTCAAGTTCAGCTTCCGGTTGTTTGGCTCAGTCAAACGGAAAGGTGGCAAAGGCATTATGGTAATGAATGTAGTTATGAACTGCTGTTATGCCAACACCATGCTGTGAGATGACAGAGAAAGTCGGTCTATGTGGCAGGTTCTGAAGAAGCAAGGATACGATGCTGCGTGTGACATCTGGAGTCTCGGGATCCTACTGTACACCATGCTTGCAGGGTGGGTAATGATCCACACACACACATGTACTGTACACACACACACACACATACACACTAACCTTCTCTCTCTCTCCATGTCTCAATTAAATTATTTTGTTCCAGCAAAACCTCTCATTGATAGCATGTGCATATACAGTACTATCTAATGTTCTCAATGATAGAGTATACATATACTATTTAATGTACTAATTGATAGCATATGCATATACTGTACTAATACTTCTACTATTGCATATACAGTACTATTTAATGTTCTCATTGATGGCGCATACATATACAGTACTATTTAATGTACTAATTGATGGCGTATACATATACAGTACTATTTCATGTACTCATTGATAGCATATACATATACAGTACTATTTCATGTACTCATTGATAATGGACACAGTACTATTTAATGTATTAATTGATAGCATATGCATATACAGTACTATTTAATGTTCTCATTAATAGATGTATACATATACTATTTAATGTACTAATTGATAGCGTATGCATATACAGTACTGTGCAAAAGTCTTGGCTCATGCAAATAAATGCTGTAGAGCAAGGATGTACAAAGAAAGTATGCACAACAAAGGAAGAAAAAACTATACGGCCCAGAAAACACTAATTAATGAAACTAAGTCAGTATTCGGTGTGATGCTTTGAGGACCCTTGTCCTTGTGCAGTTTTATAAGTAAATTAGCTACTTGGTTTTTAGTGAGCATCCTGCAGAACCACCCACAGTTCTTTTGAGGACTTTGACTGTTTCACCTGCTTCTTTTTGGTATGCAAAATCCAACATTCTTTTTTGTTTGTTAGTTTTTTTCTGAAAAGTGGTCACTTATATAATGTGCTGTTTTCTTTTCTGCCATACAATTTCGTTTTAACTTATAAATTTGTGGTGAATTACTGATGTAAAAATAAAATAAAATGAAAAAAAAAATAGGAAAGTTTGTACTATAAAACACAGGGCGCCTAAGACTTTTACACAGTACTGTAAGTTAAGCCTCAGTTAAATCTGTTACTTTATAGAAAGCCTAAAAGTCAAGACATTTAGCGTTTAATTCTAAGTGTAAATACCAAAGCAGGTCATTAATTTCTAAAATCCTGGTTGTAGTCTCAGCATCGGGTCAGATCCGATTGGTTTTCTTCAGACTGTAGTTGCATGCTCTTGCATGTCCACGTTTGTTGCTATAGTAACGACATGGAATTTTCACAGGGGATTATGTTTTACATAAGGATTGTGTCAGGTCATGGTTTGGGATGACTTTACATAGAGTAAAGGTAATAGGAGTGTTTAAACAAAGTATATGAAATCGTGTGGTCTTGCCATATGCCAAACAAATTATGAAAAATCTTATTTGCCTGAGCAAAGCATTAGATAAAATTAGATTTTTTTTTTTTTTAGATAATCCACCTATTTCAAAACTAAATCTATTTCATGACTTTCGCATATAAGCCTACCTTGACATTTTGCATTGATTTCAGATTTGCAAAGATTTTTTTTTTGTGGTTTGTTTGAAATTTCTGATGAAGTCTTTAACAGCTACATGATCTCAGTCTGTGCTCCTTCCACGAGCACACCACAGCTAGTTTAAAATCTGTTCAGTGAAGCTGACAGCTTGTCCTTGTGAGAGTGATTCAGTGCCGTCTGCCTGACACCTGTCAGGACTTTTCTCCAAAGTCCGGCACTGACCCGTCTTCTTGTAATACAAGCGAGTCGAAAACCGTTGTTCGGATCACGCATACGAATCGTGAAAGAGGCTCGTTTCTGGAGCGAGGTTGAAAGGATTCATGTGTAAGCTCAGGTCAACTCAGCAGCTGCTGTGGAGAATCAAGCCATGCCCAGGCAATGTAATGTTCCTGTCTGCTTGTTGGATTTTAAAGTTCCGTGTATCAGGGCATCTAAAAAGGCACATTTTAACAAATTTAACCTGGACACAAAAGAATAGTGTTTAGGAATTGGGGTTCACTAAAAGCACATGATCCTGAAAATCTCTCTTCGAACAGATTCACGCCTTTCGCCAGCGGACCTGATGATACCCCAGAGGAGATCTTGGCTCGCATCGGCAGTGGCAAATACACCCTCTCTGGGGGCAACTGGGACATGGTGTCTGATGCTGCTAAGGTAACCATTATTGCTGAACAAAACCTTTGCATTGTATTCATGTGATCTTCATCGTTTGTTGTAAACACTTTGTGTTCGTAGGACATCGTGACTAAAATGCTGCATGTGGACCCTCACCAGCGGCTCACAGCCCCTCTGGTCCTCCGTCACCCCTGGATCGTAAACCAAGAGCAACTATCTCTGAGTCTGCTTACCCGACAAGACGTACACCTGGTCAAGGTAACAATCCTGGTTTATGACATTGACATGGATATATGCGGTAACTGTTCATATTATATTGATCTACGTCTGTGTCATTGGGAGTGTGTACTGATTGTCCTTTGCAGTTGTACAAGGTGCGATATTGCCACCACCTGGTTCCGTGAAACACTGCACAATATATACAAGTGGGGTTTCAACTTTATTAATCCCAGAAGGAAATTGATTTGTCTTGGTTACAGTTGTTTACCATTGTTTTGAAAGAGTAATAAATTAGAGGAAAGGGTAGAGGGGTGATTACTTAAAATGAATTGGACTATTGTGTATTTTATCCCCATTGTAAAGTTGCAGTCGGATCAGACCAACATAATAAGCTCTGCTCTTTTTGCATTTAAAGGGAGCAATGGCCGCTACATATTCAGCTCTTAACCGGACACCACAGGCTCCCAAGCTTGAGCCTGTTCTTGCCTCCTGTCTGGCTCAGAGACGAGGATTGAAGAGAGTCACGTCCACATGCTTGTAGCACACACATTGTCAAACAGCTCCACCTACAGGCCCTGGAGATATTCACGCGTCACGCCTGGGAGAAGGCGCCAGGCAATCATCAGTGCACAAAAGGGGGAGTGAACCATGTGACCCTTGAAGATGAGCGATGGTTGAATTTTACCCCAGCTTAAGGAACGCGCACGGCAAGTGATAGCTGCTCACATTAATGCCGAGGGCGCTGAGATTCAATCCCTGCTCTAATCCCGAAATGAGGCACAGCCAGGGAATCGTGGTGACGGAGTTTAGATAGTATCACCAACCAAAAGCACAAATTACATAACCTGCAAGCTCAAGCTGCGAAAGCTGTCATGTGCCGTGAGCCGTGTTGAAATGTTTGGAAACCTGACTGCTGTCGTATTGCACCAGATTGCTGTCATTCATTGTCTGCCTCTGGAAAGTAATACATTTCCAGAAAAAAAAACGTGTCCACAAATTTGACAAATGTGTTGGACAGAAAGGCTGTAGTGCATGATGAAACACTAACACTGAGACTCTTAAAGGAATAGTTCTGCAGGGATTTTTTTTTTTTTTACATATGCGGTTAAGTCCAAATGTCATAGGAACATTTAAAATTTAGCTTCTTTAGATAAGCCCTAGATATACTGGAGTTAAAAATATTGACAACTTCTAACAAAGCCAGCACTCATGCACACTGCATACTAAAAGCTTGTCTTAAAACACGCCGAATCTAAAATTCTTTTTCTTTTTCCTGCAGAACTGTTCATTCATGCCTGTTCAGTGTATCTGTAAAGGTTATTCGACATATACAAGTTCGAGCCCTGTAAAATAAACGCTTCTTTTAGCTCAGGTGTTCAGCATTTGGCACATGTACAACAGTGCTTTCCCATAACCACAAAAAAACAAGCAATATTCAGTTCAAAAGACTTAGTAAAATGGACAAGACTACAAAAGATGCCAGCATTATTGAAAATTCTTTATTTAGTTCTAACAAGCATGCAAGGTAAACGGTTTAATGATTGAAAAAGTTTCATATTTATTTTAGTCATTTTATTGATTAATAATTTCAGCTTTAAAAACATTCCTTTTTTCGATTTCTTTGTTTGTTAAACACAATTTCCAACAATTCTTAAGTGTAATTTTTGCTGGGAAAATAGTTGAATTTCTTTATGTATGTATGTATTTATTTATTTATTTATTTTATGACTTTTTTTTTTAAGTGCACTTGTCAAGGAGTTTATTTCACACCGATGGTTGTAAATAAGTGCCCAAGTTTTGCACTACTCATTTTGTTCTGAATTTTTACAAAAAAAATTTACAATCTACAAAAATATGCAGACATTCATCCGAGATTTCGCATGTGCTTTTGCCCAACATTTACCATGAAAATGCTTGTTCATTTACAAATACTTGTTTTAGATTTTTATATTCATTTTACCGAATATCTTATCATTTAATATATGACAAGCCAGGAGCATAAACCTTATCCATTTACCTCAGTAAGAAGCCTTACATATTAACCCGAACCAATGACTTACTTGTTTCATAATGATTTTATTCTTTGTATTCAAGATTTAAAACCTAATTCTAAACTTACACGTTTTTTTATCAGATTCTTGAACACCACAGGCAAAAACAGTCATTTTATATATCCAGTTAACATAGGGAGCAGTAATACTTTTACAGCACCTTGAATTTCATTCTTTTATATGGAGTTGGAAGACAGAGCTTTTCCTTTGTGTTTACTATCTCACCATTATGGAAGGGGAATAGGGTGACCATAATAGAAGTTCTGATTCCTCCTCTTTCCTGTAATAATTTCGATTTTTTTTTCCCTCTCAGAATCCAGACCGTTTTACCTTAGACTTCTGACTTGAGTCCTCAGAATTCTGAATTTAAACAGAGAATTGAGACTTTTTTTTACCAGCAATTTCTGAATTTGTCTTTTAGAATTCATACTTTTTATTGCAGAATTTTGACTTTATTCATTTTTAAAAAGTTAGGAAGAAGAGTTTAAAGTCAAGAAAAGCAAGTCAGAAATCTTTTTTATGGTGGCCCTATTCATCTTTAATACACCATGGGTTACTTTTATTTATTTATTTGTTTGTTTATTTGGATGGGTGGTTGGTTGCAGTTATGGTTTGTCTTGGATGACATTTGTTTGAAGTGTATAAAAATTGAGCCAAGGATGATGATGATGATGATAAATCTTAGAATTTCCATAATCACAGCACTCTTACATTGCACATTAAGACAACACAGAAACGCTGCACACTCTTTGTAAAAATGAAGATACTACACTGTATGTTTTTCCGACCAGGGTCATGGCGTTCATGCTGATGATGGCACCCCAGCCACAATGAAAACTGCATTTTGGTACCTTTATTTCTGAGAGTGTGGATCAGCTGCAGAGATGATGAATCTGAACAACCAGAATCATATTGTTATTTTTCCTTCATATTGGCTTGCATGCCAGCAATTGCAAAAATAAATTGTATTGAAAAATATGATGTCTGATTTTGTTCTATAATGAATTCAGTCCTCAGGGAAACGGTGAGTTTCGTTCAAAATAATATGTTTCTCTTAACTACGATGTATCATTAAAACAGCCAGTATTTGCTTTGAATAAAGAAAACCTGTATTTTTGTACCATACCATAAATTGTAATAATTATACCGGCTGGGGGAAAATTTATATGAGTTAGGACATGCTACAGTGGCACAATCTCTTCCAAATTTCTCCCCATGCCCTATGAAAATGTTGTTGATATAAGATATCACATTTTTACATATACAGTCGTAGAAAAAAGAAAGTACATCGTTCTACAAATTAGTTTTTTTTTAGTTTAAAATTCACAACAACCAATTCGTTTCTTTCTCTCTCTAAGAAACACACACATAGACACTTGAATTACTAATAAACAATGTAAACAATAAAAGCAGACTATTCCAACTATAACAGTTTCGAACTACTTAGCACAACTGTAATATCCTGTCTGTGTTCATTCATTTTAAAAGGGAAGCAGAAAACAACACCCCACAAACAACAACCGAAATTAACTGAACACCTGAAATCAAGCATTCACTTTCACATCAGTGTGGAGGAATTTAGGCCCAATTTTTTGATAATGGTACTCACCATGATTCGCTTGTGTCCCATAAGGCTTGCATTTCTGCTTAGTTCACTCCAAGGATAACTTTGATCATCAAAGTTCTCAGTATTTCACCACCACCACCACCACAACTTCCTTTACACTCAATACCGAAACCCACATGAAGTTCTCAGTTTTTATGTAAAGCTCCTATTCCCACACACTCACCGCTCCTACTCAAGACATGATCAGGTGCAGATATAATGAATATGTACAATCATAGTCATATTGTTATTTTTCCTGTGTGCACCAAAGTGTCCTGAGATAGGCTCCAAATTCCCCCGTGACCCTATACAGGATAAGCGGTACACAAGATGAATGAATGAACAATATGTTTGTCTAAAGCACAATGTATCATTAAAACAGCCAGTCTAGGGTTTGTCTGCTTTGAATAAGGAAAACCTGTATTTTTTTGTAGCACACTGTAATAATTATACAGGCTGGGGAAATATATAATAATAATAATAATAATAATAATAATAATAATAATACAAGTTGGGAGATGTTACAATGATACAGTTTGTCCCACACAAAAGAGATGTAAAGTAAAAAGCATGGTACTGAAAGCTCTTGAACATAGACACATACAGTACACATACAGTAAAGTTTGGATTTACTTTAGAATAATACTGAATTTGGATATTTTCTACATTTTAGATCAAAACGAGATTTTTTAAGAACTATGAAATAGATTTTTTTTTTTCTAATTCAGATTTTGTAAGATTTTCCTGTTAAGGCACTGTGATACTGATTGGAATGTTGGAGGGGTTTCCACTGTTGAGCTCATGAGCAAGGCTCTTAACCTTGTCTACTCCAGAAGGGCTGTACCCTGGCTGACCCTGTGCTCTGACCTCAGCTTCCCACCTGGGACATGTGAAAAGTTTTTTTTTTTTTTTTTTTTTTTACTGTGCTATAAGGTACATGTGACAAATAATTTAATTATTATTTAATAATTAATTGCCCCATTCAGTGTGAATGCATGAGTATGTTGACTGGAGGAATCAACACAATGGTAATCATGGTCCAGGGTCCTAGTTGGACTACAGGGGTTCCTAGATTGATGGAATTAAGTAAAAACAACAACAGCAACAACAACAACAATCAGTTGTCATAATAAGAAAGTCGGTTGTTCTGGACCAGTTTTTTGCAAGAAAAGTATTGTAAGAGTGTGTTTGCAAAACCCATGAAGCACCATGATGAAGACCAACAGATTAGGGCCGTTATGAAGGATTTGCAGAGGATAAGTAGCAGACACATCTCAATATCAGCGGTTGAAAGGAGATGATGGCATATAATGGATGGCTTCAAGTATCATTGTTTTACAATGTAGAAGGAAATCATCAGGAATTACAGCAGAAGGTGTGTCAAAACCTTTAACCGAAAGTGTACACACACATACACACGTTGCTCAAATGGTCATGTGACATTGTGCCAGGCGAAGCTACTACGTCAGTGGTCACGTGTTTAAACTCAGCCCAAAAACTAAACCCAGCGTAAATATAACGAAAATGTCGAAAATAAAACACTTGTGACACAGAAAGAATAATATTTATGTTTTTTTCTTCTTCAGATATGTCGAATCAGTAGTACTCGTGTGGTCAGCATTCAGGCAGAATTCCCAACTTTTTCCTTATCAATACACATAGTGCACTATATTAGTAAGGCGGTAGTGTGTAGTGTGTAGTGTGTAAGACAGCGGGATCTCTAACCCAGGGTAGGGAGCCTATATAGCACAGGCTGTGTGAGTTGAGACTCGGACATTGGCACGCCTCGGCGTCGTTCTCTCTGCTTCTGGCGGTCCAGGAAGTGTTATAATATATATAATAATAAAAGTAATATTTAAAAAAAAAACAAAAGCGTCGACCATGGACAAGCTTCGGCGGGTGTTAAATGGCCGAGAGGATAACGAGGAGCTCGGGTTGACTTCGCAGGTAAAAACCCGCTTGTTCGTCTTCCTCAACTGAAGACGCGTATAGGTTTAAAAAGCTTGTTTAGTTCATGGTGACTGTTAACTAACTAACTAACTAATTATATACCATTTATTCAGCTCTTTTAAGATATTTATTGAGTTCTGTATATCTCTCTCCCTCTCTCTCTCTCTCTCTCTATATATATATATATATATAGATGGCGTGGTTTGTCTTTACACGTTTTAAACTACTACTGCGTTTCTGCTGGTCACTTCAGGGCTGCGTCTCAAACGGCCCTCTGTGGAATATATCGCGCACTACGTTGCGCTTAAATGTCGTTACGTTATGCTCAATATAATGCGCTTGTGTAGGGAGTGTTGAGTGGTTTAGAATACAGCCCTGTGTTTTGCTATAGTACGTTGTCAAACTGTATACACGGAGTTTGTAACCTTAAGTTACCTTATACTTATAAACAAATGTGCATATAAATAAATATACTTAAAATACATAATTGTAAAGTAATTAGAAGTAAGTCTAATATACTTGTACAATAATTACAAGTAAACATAATGTTGTAATATAAATATAATATATATAATATATAAAATATAAAATTACCTTCTCCTTATGCACGCACCAAAAGGTTTAATAAAATTAAAAATTCAATAATTTGCAAGTAGTGGATGACAATATAATGGTCTGTGTGTGTGTGTGTTTTAATTGGTAAGTACTTCATGTCTTACATGATCCGTAAAAGCGACCTCATTGAGTCTTATTCAGGCTTCTTTAGATAAACTTTAAAAACAAACAGAACTCTTTTGTCTCACATTTCAGGTTGCATGCTTTCTGTGCTTTACGGCCGTATGTGTCTTGCGTTCTGCAAGATTTATTTTCAATTTAATTTAATATAAATGTAAATGTTTGTTTCCTTAAATTCTGCAATGCTTTCAGAGGATGGGACTAGGAAGGTAAGGTCAAGGTCATCCCTTCAGTGAAAACTGGCTTATAAGAAAACCTTATCTGAATATCAATTGTGTTTATTCATGTTACAATCGGCACAGGGACAGCATGTAAAATATGTTCTAAAGTTCTTTTGCTCTGAAATCTAATTGACTATGATGTGCATGCACACTGATATCTTTTCATTCTTAAATTTATGAGCCTTATTATTATTATTATTATTATTATTATTAGAAACGAATACCCAAGTTAGCTTTTCCAGACTCCCTCACTCTCACTCATTCATCGTCTATAAAGTTTTATCCTGTATACAGGGTCACAGGGGGACTGGAGTCTATCCTAGGTGACTTTGGACACAAGACGGTTTACACCCTGGACACTGTTGCTGATCCATCACAGGGCGCATATACATACACAAACACATACTCACATGCTACGGGCAATTTGGGAACACAGATTAGTCTAATTTGCAGCCACACAAAAGATAAAATGTATTTATCTTATACTAATATATTACCAAATGCCAGAATTTTTAAAATTTGCTATGACCTGTCCCTCTAAGGGGACACATGTCACAAAAAGCACCATATTGACACAGAGCCATTGTTTTATTTTTTTTTTCTTAAATAATTTGTCACGCATGTGTATTTAATGCATTTACTGCAATGCATTGTGATTAGACTTAAGTAAACGTAGTACTCTTGCTGTGCATGCTTTTTTATTTATTCCTGTATACTGTTTTTAGTGTTGGCTATGCATGCTGTATTTATGTCTGCCATTCTAATTCGTGTGTCTTGTTGATTCTGCATGTTGCAAGTTTATTACTCCTCTGTCACTGCAGTCTTGCTAATGATATGATTTCTCACTAGGTTGAAGTGGTGTTAGTCTAAAAAGGTGGTACAGAAAGAAATCAGGCGGATGCAAACATCATGGATGAACTCTTGTGCTGCTGAAAAACACTCCCTTGTTTTGTTTAGTTTTTTTACCCTGAACAGTGAGATATGATCATTTATTTTTTTACTTAAAGTTATAAATTTTGACTTTTTTTTTTTCAGAGAGATACTGATGTTTTATTAGAAGCGAGATCAGTTCATGTTGTCACATCTATAGTCATGTGACCTAATGCTTAAACCACGGGAATTAAGCATATTTTTAATACTCTTTATCGTAGACCCATGGTGGGCAGTTTATTGCCTTTTGGTTAAACAAAGAGGCAGGAATATTTTTGCTGCAATCATCATATTGGAGGAAACTCGGGGAAATTCCGATTTATTGCTTTAATGTCCTAATTCCTTGTTCATCAGCTTGTTAGTATCTTGTGTTATCATGTGCCTGGTACATCTTGCACACAAAGACTTGTATTTGTGTGCACATGAGAAGGCGACCCACATGATACACTAGGAAATGGAAGAAGAAAGTTCGAGGGTGTCCTGTTCATAATTGCAGGGCTATAAACACTGAAAGCTCTGCAGATGCCTGTGAACCTCTGGGCTTTGAGTTTCACAGTCCCCTGTTGTTGGGGATTGAGCCGAACCTAAATTGAATTCCTAAATCTTTTGTAACAAAGATTTTGAAACTATATATGCTGGTTTTAATTTAGTCCTGGTCAGCATTTTTTTTCCCTATTGAAAGGAGCCATGTGATATCCTGCCATTGTTCCCCTCAGGTCCTGGATGCCTCCACGCTCAGTTACAGCACAAGGATCAAATGGTTCGTCATCTGCTTCGCCTCCGGCATCCTGTGCTCCATACTGGTGAGTAATTTTTCTTGGTCCTAGAAGAAATGAGGAGTTAAATGAGGGCTAAGACGCGTACAGGGTGAAATAATCTAAAACCAAGGCAAAGTTAAAATGCAGCCCAGAGTGTAATGAAGCTGAACCAAAAGTGAAATACTGAAGGATGGTTTAATCTCACAGCTGTGTTCATTATTCTTAAAGCTCTCAAGGAATATGACACAGTTAAGTGATTTATATATACAGAGTCTGCAAAAAAAAAAAAAAAAAAAACTGTATACACATTTCAGGAAAATAAAAATGATGAAGTATGATGAATAATATTATCATATATATAACATTAAAGCAATAAATGTAGTGCTAAAACATTTATACAAGTTTTTATTTTCCTGAGTGAATGTGTGTACATTTTTGGCTGACGCGCTCTCTCTCTCTCTCTCTCTCTCTCTCTCTCTCTCTCTCTCTCTCTCTATTCAATATAATTGGGTTTGCAGTAATAACCTCGGGTTGTTTTATTTAAAATATAGGGAAATGCATTATAAAGAAGTTTATGAGCACACTGACTTTCTTCCTATTCTAGTAAAACAATGTTGTGTAACACAGTTCAGTTTCAGCTTTCTTCGTGCCTGGTGGTTACCATAAAACCCCTTATATGTGCACTCTAGTTTCTGCACTTGGCAAGTGCTTAGTGAAGGTACTATATGTTAGTAAGAATCATTTTACTTCTGGGCGCCTGCTTTGACCCTGTAGCACAACCCCCAGCTGGAACACAGTACACACTTGCTTTGTGGGCGTGTTGATAACGGCTAACTGATAGTTCACACCATGTTAACCACCCTGCTGTGTGTGCTCTCACAAGAACATGCAGAAAAGTGCCCTCAGATCCAGGTTTTCTGTGAGGGAAGTGTATTTCCTCATAACTGAGCAGGCTACTTTGTGATTTGTGTTTTTTATTATATTGTTATTATACTTGCACTCTCTGTCATCTGTTATTGATCAGAAGGCATTGATTAATTTTCTATGACTGTAAAATAACTGGTGACCATCTTAGCTTTTAAGGCACTGGGTTACTGATCAGAAGGTCGGGGGGGGGGGGGGGTTTCAAACCCCAGCGCCACCAAGCTGTCACTGTTGGGACCTTGAGAAAGGCCCTTAAACCTTTTTGTTTCAGGGGCTGTCCTATCATGGCTGACACTGTGCTCTGACTCTCTAAATAAAATTTTCCACTGTGCTTACATTTTTAACATTTTTGCGAAAGACTTTTATTTTGTCTTCTATCCCTAACCCTATTTATTCCGTGGTATTGGGGGTTGGGGGGAAGCTAGTTCATGTTTGTATAGCAGATGCTCAGTTTAAAATAAACCTAATGATCACCAAACAATTAATAAAGAAACATGTATAATCTTTGATATGGTTTATGGAAGGAGTCTCCAGTTTCAGCCTCTTGTTAAAGTCAATATATTTAGAGCAGAGGAAACTGAATTATGCAGAACAGCATGTCAGTTAAAACTAGCACACCACTAGATGGCACTATTTAACCAATATCACTATTGATTCAGAAATTCAGTTCATTCCTGCCTCTGTTCCACAGTACAGGAAATGGTTAATATCATTTATTAAATATTTTCTTTTTGCACTGCTGTGTTGTTGTGCTTTTATGTATGACATGTATTTTGTTTTTGGTCTAAATAGGGCACTGCACTACTTTTCCTGCCCAAAGGAATGCAGATGTTTGCAGTATTTTACACCTTAGGAAACCTTGCGGCTCTAGCTAGGTAAGATGCCTTAAAAACATTCTGCATAATCTTTCTGACCTTTTTTCTTCTGCCCCAAGTTTGAGTCGCACTTCTTTTCTGAATAGCAACAGCACCAGCACATCGATAAGACAGTGTTGCATAGCACCAGCACATTTTCCTAGGCCTCAAGCTTGCCCAAAGCGGCTGTCTTGGCAGTTACTGATCGAGGCTTTAATAATTAATGCGCAGCCTTTACATGACTAATCCCAGGTGCTTCTGTCTGTCATTTCAGTGTCAGTCTGTTGTTTATCCACTTACTGCTGCACAAATGCCCTAAAGTATGCCAAGATCCTCTCCATAGAAACACTGTCTTGTAATGCCAGCGACTCAGTAGTGTGTGATCTCTGCCCTCAAACGCAAGCGTTTCTTGAAGTGGCCCTGATTCAGAGTTCCTGCGTCACCTCTTTCAACCTGTTTCTGAGATTCAGGTTGCGTACGTTGCTGAAATAAAACAGCCAGCACCGTTCACCCAAACCCACATCTTGTGTTTGGCCACATATTGACTAGTAATTGTATTTGGGCAGAATATCCTGCTTCCGCTTTAGCCTTACACCACAGAGTTATGCAATGTATTAATTTCATGCAGTGTTAAAGTGTCCTTTCACACAAAACCGGCAAGAAGAATCACCCACCCACATGTACGCCGAACGAGACAGTGTCCCCTTGGTCGTGTGAAAATTAAGACTTCCAGCTGAGAGCTTGCATGCACTTTTTTCGATCTGCTAATGTTTTCAGGTTGCCGTGAGATCCGGCCCATTTGGTTTTGTTTTTTTGTTGTTGTTTTTTTCCAACACTATATCAGGTCTGTCGAGTTTTCTCAAATAACCACAGGATCACAGCCCTCGCTCTCATCTTCCCTGGCCAGTTTTTCCCACTATGAGGGAGCTGGTTTGGTTCCAGCCTCTTGTGCCGCCTTACCGGCAGTCATAAAAGGACACTTTAAACAAAGTGCAACAGCCCCCTTAGTTAGCATTTGAAACGGATACGATCCCAGTGGAGTTTGTTAGTCCCTCGGCTCATCTGAATTCTCTTTAACGCACAAGTGCTACGAGTTCAAACAGTGTGTCTCATCTGTCATATTTCCATAGAGCACTGGTTATTTGTCTGGCCCAAGCTGGAAAGCTGCACCAGCATGTTGTGACAGCACTACACAATCAGTTATGCAGGAACCAGGAAGAAGCCTAATCATTAACCGGAGTCAGAATGCATGAAAATGCCCCAGAATTTCCCTGGCATCCATTTTCACTGCACCTTGTTTGTTGTCAGCACTCTTTAGAGAGGGGAAGAAAAAAAAAACATTTACTAAACTTAAACTGTATGTATCCACAGTGTTGGGGACAAGTGTTGTATCGCTGGTATTTATCTCCTATGTCAATGGGTGAATATAGTGCACACATGAAATGGTGCAAAAGGTATGCAGTGTTAACAATCCATGTTTAAAATCTGCGTTCACATCAAACGCTTTAACCTTTTGCCTACTTGTCTTTTGTATGAGCACAGATTTTTTAACATCAGTACACAAAATACAACAAAACACAAAATATCTTCTTTTTGTCATCCAGTAAAAGCGACCGATTAAACAAGTCGACATTTGGAATGATTGGCAATAGCTGTAAGCCCCGCCCCTGCTTCCCATCTCGCGTTAGTAATCTTTCCGGGAATGACCGACCAGTAACAGTCATGGAGGCAGTGAGTAAACATGTCAGGTTATTAATATGCAGACATGATTTTTGCTGAGACAATGCCCTGACTGCAAGGTAAATACAGGAAGCCTTACACTAGGCATTTCCCCAAAACAATCATTCAAACACTTTAAGCATTCTGCTGCATTTATCATTTATTAGCCTGAGATGACTGCAATATCTTTTATGCTTTCTTGAGCTAATTTCTTTTAACGGAACAGCCTTCCTAATCCTGTCCTCTCAGAGGTCAAAGATGGCATCTTGGAACTGGTGGTGTACACGTTCGCTTCTTGGAGAGATGCATGTGACATGACTGCTGCTCATGCATTAGATCTTCACTAATCTAATATATGCCTCAGTTAGTCTGCTTGAGTAACACACTTTGGAAATCCTCCGCCCTCAGGGGACTAGACTCGTACTGTTCCTGGTCACATCAGGAGAGGGAAAGAGTGAAGAAGAAATCTCAGTGATGTTCTTTAATCTAATTTGTCCCATATCAAATTACAATTCCCGGTGAAGTTTACCCCCATCACCCATAAAACTCAAATGAATCATGAACTAGGAGCCTTAAAATCCATGTTTGAATTAATAAATTGTGATATTAAGCAGTATGTAATAAATGAGTAAATATTTAATTTATTCATGTTAAATAAAAGGCCTGTATGAATTAAGTGAAGAACCTTAAGTGCAGATGTTCGTAGGCAGCTGCACGATATAATTATGCATTAACATCCTGCCATACTCAGTGTTGTACGGTACACGCACCGACCACTTCATTATGTATACCTTTTCATTTGCTTGTTAATGCAAATATCTGATCAACCAGACACATGGCAGCAACAGAAGACCGGACTCAGGGCCGCCCCGTCTGCTTAGAACAGGAAGCTTTGCATGGGCTCACGGAAAATTTGACAACAAAATATTTCTGAGAGATGTTACTTGGTTTGTTGAGTCTCTTTTTGCTCGGATGGTAGGGTCAGATTTTGGCGTAAACGTCATAAAAGCATGGATCCATTCTGCCTTGTATGAGCGATCATTGGTTAAATGCGACAGACTGCCTGAGTATTGTTGCTGACCATATCCATCCCTTTATGACCACAGAATAATGCTCCATGTTACAAAGCTAAAATGCCTGTACTCGAATCACCTCCACAGTCACCAGATCTCAATCCAGTAGAGCACTTTTGGCATATGGTGGAACAGGAGACTGGCATCATAAATGTGCAGCCAACAGATCTGCAGCAAATGCATGATACTGTTATGTCAGTACTAAGGGGAAATGGGTTCAACCCAGTAGTAGCAAGGTGTACCTAATGAAGTGGCCATTGGGTGTGTGTGTGTGTATAAAATCCTGACCAGCCGCAGTTAACATTAATTTTGGATGAAGATGGCAAAGGGAAACATGTAAGAAAGAATTTGAGATTGGGGCATGGCCGTCTTTTATTGAGCAAAACCTACACAATATCGGTCGTCTTTTATTGAGCAAAACCTACACAGTATCGGGCAAAAATGTTTTTGCGTTGTAATTTTATAGATTCAAAGAACTTTATTAATCCCAGAGGGAAATTGCTTTGTCTTAATTACAGTTGTTTCAAAAAAGTAATAAATTAATAACTTTTATATAAATAAATATAAATAACTTGGTGTTTAGAAGTACGAATTTGCTTTAGCTCAAACAACATGGACATGTTAGGTTGCTAAATATATAACACCATCACTGATTACCCTTTACCTGGCTTGGACCCATCTTTGTTTGAGTTTTTATTTAAATTTTTTTCCCTTGGCTTGTAGAGCTTAAAAGATTATAAATTATATTATAAAATGTAAATATAAAATGATTTATTTTTTCATTTCTACTTTCCAAAGTAGAAAAAATTAATTAATTTAACAAATAAACAATTGCTGTACATTTAAAGCCCTTTTGGCGACTCATAGCAATTAAACACTATACTTTATTTTGGTATTTGTCACGTCTGTTTGTATCCACAGTCTTGTTATATAGTACCAAGGTATCTTCTTTTCTTTTTTTTTCTTTGACATGCTTGTATTTAACATTAGTAGATGTACAATGTTTGCCTGTATTTTTCTTCTTCCAGCACCTGTTTCCTAATGGGCCCACTGAAACAGCTGAAGCGCATGTTTGAGCCGACCAGACTCATAGCCACCTGTGTCATGCTGGTAAGTCTGAAGGCTGTTTACTGCCTAGTATGTGTCTAACCGCATTACTAAAGTGTTTTCCTATCTCGCGCCTCTTGATTCAGCCGTAGTTTGCCTGGGAAGCAGTAGCATCTGTAGCATGCTGCCCTAGAATAAAGTGGCACACACACTGCACTATGAGCCCTGGTGAGGGAGAATTACGAAGGCATGAAATCATTAAAGGAACCTGAACCAACGTGACAGCAGTTGTTTAATCCCTAGTAAACCTTAGCATCCAGTATAATGAGATTGAGCTTAGACAGATCTTCTCTTCGTTACTCTTCACATACAGTCGTACAATTTAGGAGCTGCCAAGAACGAGTGGGGGAAATAAAAAAATGTCAAAACTGGTTAAGAGATCTTGGAGTGCTTTCAGATGTCGTGTGGAGCTGAACTATGATGCATCCTCCTTTATTTATTTGTTTTTATAAAAAAAATTTATTTTCCAACCTGAGTAGAATTTAAACAGTCCATCTTTTTGACTTTTAAGCAAATATCTTGTATAAAGGTGATTTTGTTATTTTGAGAACATCTCTAGACCTCTCTTATCCTCCTCAAGTTGTGATGTCAAAGCAGCATGGCTGCTCACAGTAAACAAAGTATACAAACAATGTCTTGGTATCAGACACCACAGCACAGGGGTCTTGTGGAGTTTTGCCCCAAGAGGCCAGAGCTGCCCAGGTGGCACAAGGGGAACCTACACAATATCGGGCAAAAATGTTTTTGCGTTGTAATTTTATAGATTCAAAGAACTTTATTAATCCCAGAGGGAAATTGCTTTGTCTCAATTACAGTTGTTTCAAAAATGTAATAAATTAATAACTTTTATATAAATAAATATAAATAACTTGGTGTTTAGAAGTGCGAATTTGCTTTAGCTCAAACAACATGGACATGTTAGGTTGCTAAATATATAACACCATCACTGATTACCCTTTACCTGGCTTGGACCCATCTTTGTTTGAGTTTTTATTTTAATTTTTTTCCCTTGGCTTGTAGAGCTTAAATGATTATTATAAAATGTAAATATAAAATGATTTATTTTTTCATTTCTACTTTCCAAAGTAGAAAAAATTAATTAATTTAACAAATAAATTGCTGTACATTTTGTCCTCTTTATTACTTTAATACATCATATGATCAAAGTCAAAGCTGCTTTGATCATTACTAGCGTTACAAGTTAACCAGCTCTTTTATAAATAAAAAAGTTCCACATCGTATTGTACTTGTGGGGCTGGGCTAAGCCAAAGGTTAATTAAAAAAAAAAAAAAGAAGTGTGATTTTTGTCATCTGATTAACTCTAACACAATTTTCTTGAATGCATACAGTACATCAAGGAGCATTAAACAGCTTCACATTTTTGAGTTCAAGGACACTTTAACAGGTGTTAGCTGTTAAACATAGTTTTGTTCTGACTTGTAAAACATTACATGATTTTATTTTGTGTTTCTCCTACTAGCTTTGCCTTATCCTGACTTTATGTGCAGTCTTTTGGGTAAGCAGCTTTGTACAATAAATTAGTTTATCACCAGTATCGATTCAGTAACGTTATCATTGAGCTTGTGATTATGCAATTAACTCTTTAAAACTGTAATACACTCAGTAACTTGTTTCCCCTTTTTCCTCATAGTGGCATAAAAAGGGGCTGGCTATCATTTTCTGCATTTTGCAATTCTTGGCTATGACATGGTAAGTAACCTGGTGTTGATGGGTGTGCAGACTTTTGACTTGTCGTGTACAGTGTACAGTTGACTAAAAATTGATTCAAGGCTCTCACTACAAGGCAATGTGTTAAATAGTACATCCTGTGCTCATTCGCAGATCGAGATTGTTCTGTTAAGAAAACAATACTAGTATGCAGTAATATGAGCATTAACACTACAGCATTTACAAATGTAAAAAGTCAGGAGTGTTCTTCAGAGTGTGTATGTGTGTTTTTGCATAGGTGTTTGTGTGTGTGTGTGTGTCAGTCGAGCGCAGACTATCCAGTTAGGGAGTAAAGTCACATTCAGTCACAGCATGCCCTGCAGCTTGAAATCAACCTGGCACTGACTTTCTTTTCTGTCTGGTCCACTGCCATCTCCCAGCTCCTGTGGCTAACTGTGCCTGATTCTGCTTTAATTAAGCCAGGCAGGTTGCTATTAACTGCATGCTGTTCACATAGGCAGCAGGAAATCAACCAACTAAAAATATCCAAGGTGAAGAATATCCTTAGTCATCCATCAACATGAGGAAGATCAGGTCAATACACAAATAAAAATAATAGTTACATGCCTGATAATAGCTTTATTTTACTGCGTATATTTAAGAAGTTGAACGATCCAGTTCCTGAGTGGAAAAGCTCACTGGATTGAAGAGGCAGGAAAATCTCCCTGGGTCACAGTTTGCAGAAGATTATAGCTGTTCTGGTCACCCAGTCTCGAAATCTGGTTAGTTCCTCTTTAGCATAGGTGCCAATAGTTCTTACAAACAAACCTTAAATCTTTGCAAGCATGTTTTCTCTAAAACAGGATTGTCCTCTTTGTTCTCTTTGATACAAAGCTTTCATTTTGCCGTTTATAATTTGGAGGTTATAAAAAAAAATTTAAAAAAAGAAAGAAAGACTGTTAATAAACTGGCCCGAGCTAAGCTTCTGTTAGGATTGGAGAAGAAAGCTAATCTCTCTTGGCATGTCCTGACCCTTTCTTCTGGCCACAGTTCCAACACAGTCCGCTCGATCATGAGAGACAAATGACTAACTTTATTTGCATTCCTCACCCTCAGTATGCGCGTGTGGGGGCTTTTACACACGTCACTGGCCCGGCTTTTATTGCCAGCGTAACTGCCATGATCACTGACGATACGTCCTCTTCCTCCACATCCTGAGTCATATCAGGCTAGCAGACAAGTGCCATCACCCTGGAAACTGCTCGTTGCGTACACACACGCTTGTGCCAACATGAACCTCACGCTCGCACAGAGATGTGCTATTTCTAATATTGCGTATTCCTTGGCATAGTGTACAAGCCAAGAGCCTGCTCATGTGTGGCAGTGAGATTCCATACATGCCTGGATAGCATATACTATCTAGCATGCACTGCATTCGATGTCTCTGGAACCCATCTCTGTAAATTTTAAACTAATTCATAATCTTCTTAAATGTTTCTATGTTAACTCATTGTGTGCTTTGGAAATATAATTGGTCATATCAAAATGAAAACGAGTGTAAATATTAACTGTAAAACGAGGTACATTCAGTACCCCCAGCTACGCTAATGCACTTATCCCATTGTTGCACTTGTGCTCAGACATAATCAGGGTTCAAAGTTTCCTCAGTACACCAGAGTTATGATCAGACTGCCTGCTTCATGTTTGAGATGGTGGCCCCACCAGGACCTCTTGTAATGCCCCAAACGTGCATTAGAAATGGCTTGGAGCGACTGTGCAGGGAATGTGTCGAAAACACCCAACCCAAGATCATGCAATGTTCATGTGGTGTTGGTGAACGTGTGTGCGTGTGTACACTTCCCACAGACAGACGTGTCTCTTTCCCAAGTTTTTGATGAGTTATCCGTCAGTTTTCAAGCATCAGGCATTCCACCCGCTGAATGTTGACGGGAGCGATTCGCACCCTTCAGATGTGTTACTGTGGCTAAGAGTTTCATCTCCTTACTGTGCTTGAAGTCTTCTATGAATGTCACTCAGTTTTTACGGCTTCATTCACGAGAGATTTTATCACACGTCCTGGTTGGAACCGAACGCCCTTTATATAACTGCAAAAAGCGAGGTTTTTATGATGTACAAGGCTTCAAACCTCTGCTAACTTGAACAAACTAATACACTGTTATTCATTTATATTTGTGCATTACGTTTTAATAGTGTGTGTTGTGTGTTTGTAAGAGCCGCGACATACTGCGATAATAAATGGGTCCTTGCTAATCATTTTATTACAGACTGTGTTCTCTAGTTGCAATAACTTTGAGAAGCCCTGCAATACTCCTACTCTGAAGGGGGGTTTGAACTGCCGAGTCTGTGGCATATTTGAACTAAGCCTATTACCTTAAGTCGTTCCATTCATCCGAAAGCCTTTAATATATTACGAATCACTAAGCAGTGTTATTCTGTGTTATTAATAATAATGTAATTGATTGTTTAGCTAAGTATCATCATCATGTGTTGTCTCCATTTCTGTTTGTTTGTGTCTGAGTTGTAATGATGCGCTGAATCATTACCTTAATGTTGAAGTGAAAAAAAAATGCATCAACTTTTTCTTTCTTTCTTTCTTTCTTTCTTTTTTTTTAGGTATAGCATCTCATACATTCCTTTTGCTCGGTAAGCTGAAACACTGATCTTATTTCTCTGGTTATACTTCTGTACCTAGTTATTTCTGTTTAAAAAATTAAATATTATATTATATTATATTATATTATATTATATTAATGACTGTTGTCAGTCATTAGTCACGGTGCTGATGAGTTGTAGCTCAGCCTTACGAATTTACCTTCATGTGTCTTAGCACAGTGTTTTTACCATTTCAAATTCCACACACACACAAATACAGTTCAGGCTCCTTTTTAGTCTGCATTTGCCAGGTAGGTCTGTTCTGCAATATGGGGCAGTTGGCAGATGAGATCAGATAACGGTACTTAATTCCAACCAAGATTGAAGAGTTGACTCCAAATGCCAGTGTGTAACCTCTCCTGCTCATGCTGGGTGGTTTGTTTTGTCTGAATAACTGAATGAAAACATGTTATTTACCCACGGATGTTCTGCTGTCCCTGACCATATGGCGCTAAGCCTCTCCTGGAGCCCGCTGGGGTGTCTGCCATACAAATGGCTCTGGGGTTTTTTTTTTTTTTTGGTTGTTGTTTTTTCCCCATCCTCTCTCTCTCTCTCTCTCTCTCTCTCTCTCTCTCTCTCTCTCTCTGCACCTTACTTGACCCCATAAGGCTTATTTGTTTTTAATTTCTTAATAGAGAAGTCAAAAAGCCATCTTGGCCTGACTGGAGGATTATTCCACTGCAGACATCCCCTGCTGTAACTTTCTGAGTTCTGCCTATTCTGTAAAAGAACTTTACATGACATCAGACAGTTGGCTCCTTGGAGCTCTATATGTGGCTGTTGATTCATTTTGCTTTAAAGTAAGAAGACAGGATTTCTTTAAACTCAGAATTTGTAAAAGTCATGAATATTTATTTAGTTCTTGATCATTTTCACCGAATAATGAGGCTTGTGGGTGGCATGGTGCGTAGAGGTTACTACCAGGGTTTGCGGATCGAATCTTTCTTCCGGTCTATGTGCGTTGGTGGATTTCTTGCACATAATCCAGTTTCATTTAACAGTCCAAAGACATGCAGTGTAGGCTGATTGGCATTTCAAAATTGCCCATAGTGTATGATTGATTGGGTGTGTGTTAGTGCCGTTTGATAGATTGGCTGCCCATGACCCTACATAGGATAAGTGCTATAGATGGTGGATGGATGAAATAAGTCTTGTTGTAAGTTGCAATGATCAACTCTGACAGAATAATAAGAGCATGTTAAAATATTTAAAAGTCCTAAGTGAAATTTTTTACCTTTATTTATTGATTGATTGAGTTATTCCCCTTATAGAGATGTCATGTAGTGCTGCGGTTTCTCTCCGTTTTTGTATTCCGATTTAAACCCAAAGTGTGTAATAGATTTCCGGACAGAATTATTGTTTTATTGCATTGGATTTTGAGCTAGAGACAGTTTTACTTTCATCCCGCTAACTTGCTTTAATGAGAATTTTAAATTGGTTCAGTTTTTCGCAATATAGACTTTATAACATACTAGTAGTCCAATTCAAAACCACAGCAAACCTGACCAGGATGTTACTAAGGATGAATAAATGAACACCATAAAGGTGTAATTCACGTTTATGTTAATAGCGTGTATCCTGTTCATGTCTGTACTGTATTTGCAGTTCATCTGTTTGTACAGCAGCTTTTTAAGCTGAATACTGTATCGAAATTGGTTTACATACAGTATATTTTGTACATATTTAGGCCTATTGGTTTAAAAAAGCTGCTCAAAAAAGTGCTGCAGAGATTTTTTTTTTTTTTTTGTCTTCCTAAAACTTTTTGTCTTGGATCGTCGCTTGTGACCGGTTTTACCTAACCTGATCCAATTGTGCGATGTTTCCGAAGTATTATTAGCTGTGTGGTTCTTGAGAGTCTGTGTCCTCTTTTTATTTTTCAGGTACTTGCACTTGAAAACTGATGCCCATGCTATGATATGATGTATATTCTTAGCAGCATAGGCCTAGATCTTAGATGCACTCGCTGTATCAGTGGCTGAGAATGTGCGAGATACGACTTCATAGATGTCTATCAGTCAACATGCAAAAAATACGAAGTAGAAAATGAAGGAGTTTCTGCAAAGGAGAGCAGCTGGTTTATTTGATGATTAGTTTATGCTCAGCATATTTTTCCTGAGCTGTTTTGTTGCTGTGTTGGTTGTAAATAAAATGCCTGCTTCCTAAACCATGTACAGACCATGACCAGTGCGATGCCTTCCAGTAAAGACCTTTTTTCATTGGATTAGCAGACACTGGAGCTGCATCATGGCAGCCGGTGCTGTGTTTGGAGCTGGTTTCTTAATGAGTAATGACGCTTCTTGTGATCCCCACCCACTTGTGAGTATAGTGGTAGCATAGTGAAATGAGGTTTTGAGAGGTGTATAGGTTTGAGAGTGGGTGCAGGAGGAGTCTTTGAGCATGCGTTTCAAAGGTACGAGAAGAAGGAGTCACTGAGAGCCCCGCCTCCTTCATCTCCCCTCTTCCTTTTAACCTTGACAGCTCTTCACACCTCCTCCTGAGTGTAGAACTATGATATAGTCTGCATAGCAACACGTTAATAGCGAGAGGGACTGCAAGAGAGGGTGGGGGAAGTGAGGATAAGGAGGCGCCGTGACCTCATTCTGCAGTTGCCATAGTGACCGTGCGGGTTACATCATCCCTCCGACATGTACCTGATGTCAGGGGTGGTGCGTCGGTCCTTTCCCGCCAAAACAGGATAAAATAAGTAACAAATGTCCCCCGCCGTGGCTAAGAATAAAACTAGTCCAATACAAACAGCTGTGTGATAAAGGGCTCCAATGAATAAGCAAGTCAGACAGCAGATTTTCATTTACTCACACTGCTGCATCTAATGATGCATTTTGCCTACCATGGTAATCTGTCTATCTTTTTTAAACCTTCTTAAATTGTTTTGTAATATTGTACCACCTTGGGATGCCAAATGTCACTTCCAGGCACCCACAAGTAATCATGTTTTTTTTTTGTTTTTTTTCAGGGATGCAGTCATAAAGTGCTTCACTTCATGTTTGGGCTAAAGCTGCTTTTTTCAACAACACATGTAATGTCCAATTGCATTAAATATATACAGTACATAGTAATTATGTAAAATATTTTATCGCAAAGATTATTTCATTTTATTTGTGCTAATATATACCAGCGTACTTTATACTTTTAAAAATGTCAGACATCCTGGAGATTACATTTTGCATTAAAATAAACATTCATCAGCAAATTTTTTTTTTTTATGTTTGCAGCATCTGTATGTGTGTATTCTGGGTGAGCAAATGGTGTTTTGCCCTAAATGAACAAATATTTAAGTGTTGGTGGTGCGAGACTGCTGTTGGAAGTGCCAAAACTGTGCCTTATTTGTCTGTCTTCCTTTGTTCATTAAATTTGTGTATTTAACACAATGCATTTTTAATAATTTACAGAGTAATCTGGTTGACACTGCACTCCTTATAATAAATGCAGTTCTTCGCTATCTTGTTGATGTCTGTCATTTCTATACCCCTCACACTTGTTTACTAGTGGTTCCTAATGACTTGGCTAACTATCTGTGTGGTTTTCTCTTGGCTTCCAAAAATATGCCAGAATGTCGACCGCTTAGTCTAAATTGTGTGTGTGTGTGTGTGTGTGTGTGTGTGTGTGTGTGTGTGTGTGTGTGTGTGTGTGATATTTTTCTATATCTCTCTTCAGAACAGAGATGTACATAAATATGTCAAAGGACTCTAGGTGACCCACTTAAAAAAAAATAAAAACTCCTTCCTTTCCTTCCTTCCTACAATTTTCCATATGCCTGATTAGAACACGGTCCTCTCCTGTACTGTCAGAACGTGACCTAATAACGCAATATGGCACACTGTGGTTTTTGTTTTTGCCTCGCATCGGCTGATGCGCTGAGACTGCACAGCTGCGGTTGCCATGGTTACAATGTGTATCGAGCGACCCTCCTCCACCAGCACATCCTGCACAACATGGCATGAAGGGATACAGAATTCAACTGTTGGTGGTATTTCTTTTCCTGTCCTAAATTTTTGTCTTTGGGCAAAAAAAAAAAAAAGTTGCATTTGAAGACTGGAAAAGATCCAGCACAATATACACACTTTGATGCATTATTATTTTTATTTGCATTATGTGGAATACTAATCACATTTTCCGGAAATGGAATAACATGAAAAACTATTTTTATAATCACAGTTGCTGTGATCTATATACCCTGTTTAAGTCTGCATGCATGTTTCGGTCAATTACAGGTCTACAATACGCCTGACCTGAATAACAAATAGTAGGGGTGTTTTTTTTTTTGTTTTTTCTCTGTGTATTGTACAACACCCACACATTTTTAATGCTTTAACAACCCGTTCATAACTGCTCATTAAATGCACAATGTCTTTTACAACCAAAGAAAATTATTAGGCGGTATGAACAATGACTTATTTGTGGTGAACGGAATGGATGCTATGAATTCCTTATGGATGCACAGTAAGTGTTGCTTCTAAACCTGTAAAAGCATATTGATTTTTACTTAGTTCATAGTGACGTTCAGGGTGGCCCTTTCAGTGGGAGGGGGAGACAGTGAAAAATGAGAACATCAAATCAGTAGGTCTATGTTAATAGGAGCATGTACACAAACATGCAAGGAGTCAATATTCATGAGTTTCATCATAAAAATGCATTATGACTACTATTTATTTGCAATATACACATCTTTAAGCGAAAAGTAAACAAAAAAATCTAATTTTCAAAGAGGCCAGCTTGTTGGTTAATCATATAGGATTCTTGAAATAACTTTTTTTTTTTGTTATTCATTCATCTTTTATACCTTTTATTTTATACAGTGTCACTGGGGGCCTGTAGCCGGTCCCAGGAGACTTGGGGACTGGATAGGGGCACGCATACACATTTATAACACGGGTAATTTGGGAACACCAATTAACCTAACTTGCTTTCCATGGACTGTGGAAGGAACTCTATTAAGCACAGGGAGACCAGGCACACAGACCATAAGAGAGAATCAAACCCTCGACCCTGGAGGTGAGAGGCCACAGTGCTATATATTACACCACTGTTCTGCCATCTTGAAATACCTCTTGAAGATAATTGTATTTCTGTTTAAAGAGAAGGGTGAAATGTCTGTGGATTTCCAAGCTGATTGGCCTGGGCTTTCTGAAAGAAAAGAACGACCCTCTCATTCAACGCCTACGTGAGTCATTGCTCTTAAAGTTACTGAAGAGGAGTCAATAAAGTGTTAATAATGTATTAATAGCTGAACCTAATCTGGTCAAAAATGTAACAAATTTTGGTTCATATGCTTTTCTCTTATAAAAGTACAGATGTCTATTTACTTATTGCATGTCTGAGAGTTACTGGTAGGGCAAATGTGCTTAATAGAGCAACGTTGAGTCTTTCATTTTTAAACATTAAGTTAAAATGTACTTATTAATTTGGATGTTGCATTGGGTGGGGTGGTGGCTCAGTGTGTTAAGGCTCTGCGTTACTGATCGACAATTCGAGCTTCAGGTTGCCGCTGTTGGGCCCTTGAGCAAGGCCCTTAGCTCTGAAATGTCTGCTGAGTTATGAACTTTCGAAGATACGAAAATGCGTTCGTGTGTGTTCAATCACAGAAGTTAGATCACATCTCCAGCATACATTGTCACGTACATACAACGTGCATCCCAGGATTTCCGGAAGCAAGCGTAAAAAACAGCGGAGATGAAGCTGGTAGTGCTAAAAAGCGTCAAGCGATAACGATGGAGGCAAAAGTAAAAAATAATTGAGAGAATGGAGCGGGGTGAAAAGATGGTAGACATTGCTTGTTCTTTTAACATGACAACATGACAAGATGATGGAATATGTTAGTTTTATACTGTGTATAGCCAAGTGTGTTAGTATCCTAGTACCTAGCACCTCAACAATATTTGCTGGACATAGAAAAAAATTGGATTTGCAAACAAATTAGATTTATGAACAAGCTGGACTTACAAATGAGCTCTCTGAATGGAACTCGTTCGTATGTAGGGGATGTAAAGGCTGACCCTGCACTCTGACCTCAGCCTCCTAAGAAAGGTGGAATATGTGGAGAATAAAGAATTTCACTATGAATTAATGTCAAGTCAAGTCAAGTCAATTTTATTTATATAGCGCTTTTAACAATTGACATTGTCGCAAAGCAGCTTTACACAATAAAAAGAAGTAAGTCTGTATGCAATGTGTATGGATCAAAATGATAAGATTGATAATGTATATGTGTCGAATAAAGGCTGAAGTTAATGAATAAAACTTAATTACAAGGTTTGAACCATTAAAATAGAAATGTGCCAGTAAGGTGTAGAATGCCTGAGAAGTTACAAATGTAGCATCATGATGACGAAATCTCATTGCCCACTTTCAGGCACGTGCCTTCTCTTTGCGCTGTGGCCACGCCCCCCCGTTCAGGACTCTATAAAAGCCAAGGGACGCCTCCTTCGCCCGGCAGTGAAGCTCAAACCGGGGCAGGAGATACCTGTGAGTGGATACAGCGGATGGCCGGGTTCAGTTACCTGATTCACTAAACCCTGCGTTTTTTTTTTTTTCTTCCCAGGAACACGCAGCTGATACGAGATGCCTTTTCCACCTATAAATCTACACTCGCGGATTTCGTCGCCGGGAAAAGATCTGTTCAGGAAGAAGAAATCCGGCACGAGTGTTGTTCCTCCTCAGGCTTTGCTAAACCCTAAACCGCGCGAGGAGAAGGAAGCGGAAAAGGACAAACTGTCCACGTCCTGGCCTAGCGCCAACCTGAGACAGCTGGGACGGAAACCTCAGCAGCAGCAGCAGCA
>JAAGKR010000361.1:191283-217413 GCA_011419295.1 Clarias macrocephalus
TGCTTTCCATGGACTGTGGAAGGAACTCTATTAAGCACAGGGAGACCAGGCACACAGACCATAAGAAAGAATCAAACCCTCGACCCTGGAGGTGAGAGGCCACAGTGCTATATGTTACACCACTGTTCTGCCATCTTGAAATACCTCTTGAAGATAATTGTATTTCTGTTTAAAGAGAAGGGTGAAATGTCTGTGGATTTCCAAGCTGATTGGCCTGGGCTTTCTGAAAGAAAAGAACGACCCTCTCATTCAACACCTACGTGAGTCATTGCTCTTAAAGTTACTGAAGAGGAGTCAATAAAGTGTTAATAATGTATTAATAGCTGAACCTAATCTGGTCAAAAATGTAACAAATTTTGGTTCATATGCTTTTCTCTTATAAAAGTACAGATGTCTATTTACTTCTTGCATGTCTGAGAGTTACTGGTAGGGCAAATGTGCTTAATAGAGCAACGTTGAGTCTTTCATTTTTAAACATTAAGTTAAATGTTATTTAACTTAATGTTTATTAAGTTAATTAATTTGGGTGTTGCATTGGGTGGGGTGGTGGCTCAGTGTGTTAAGGCTCTGCGTTACTGATCGACAGTTCGAGCTTCAGGTTGCCGCTGTTGGGCCCTTGAGCAAGGCCCTTAGCTCTGAAATGTCTGCTGAGTTATGAACTTTCGAAGATACGAAAATGCGTTCGTGTGTGTTCAATCACAGAAGTTAGATCACATCTCCAGCATACATTGTCATGTACATACAACGTGCAGATGGTAGACGTTGCTTGTTCTTTTAACATGACAACATGACAAGATGATGGAATATGTTAGTTTTATACTGTGTATAGCCAAGTGTGTTAGTATCCTAGTACCTAGCACCTCAACAATATTTGCTGGACATAGAAATAAATTGGATTTGCAAACAAATTAGATTTATGAACAAGCTGGACTTACAAATGAGCTCTCTGAATGGGACTCGTTCGTATGTAGGGGATGTAAAGGCTGACCCTGCACTCTGACCTCAGCCTCCTAAGAAAGGTGGAATATGTGGAGAATAAAGAATTTCACTATGAATTAATGTATATGTGTCGAATAAAGGCTGAAGTTAATGAATAAAACTTAATTACAAGGTTTGAACCATTAAAATAGAAATGTGCCAGTAAGGTGTAGAATGCCTGAGAAGTTACAAATGTAGCATCATGATGACGAAATCTCATTGCCCACTTTCAGGCACGTGCCTTCTCTTTGCGCTGTGGCCACGCCCCCCCGTTCAGGACTCTATAAAAGCCAAGGGACGCCTCCTTCGCCCGGCAGTGAAGCTCAAACCGGGGCAGGAGATACCTGTGAGTGGATACAGCGGATGGCCGGGTTCAGTTACCTGATTCACTAAACCCTGCGTTTTTTTTTTTTTCTTCCCAGGAACACGCAGCTGATACGAGATGCCTTTTCCACCTATAAATCTACACTCGCGGATTTCGTCGCCGGGAAAAGATCTGTTCAGGAAGAAGAAATCCGGCACGAGTGTTGTTCCTCCTCAGGCTTTGCTAAACCCTAAACCGCGCGAGGAGAAGGAAGCGGAAAAGGACAAACTGTCCACGTCCTGGCCTAGCGCCAACCTGAGACAGCTGGGACGGAAACCTCAGCAGCAGCAGCAGCATTATTCTAGCAAATTTCTCACAGACTCTTCAGTGCCGAACCTCGACGTCATGGACGTGAAAAACTCGTGGCTGAACGCGAGCAAGCCGCTGGCAGGCTCGTGCGAAAGCGTGCCGCGCTCGAGCTCCGGGGAATCGGCGGCGCGGCGCGCCAAAGACGAGCTCGAGCAGGAGGTGCAGTTCTCCCTCAGCCTCACCCCCGAGGCCATCCTCGTCATCCAGAAGCGCAACCTCGAAAAACAGATGCTGGCCAAGCAGCAGAAGTGCTGCGGCTCGACGGACGGCAAGCACCGCCGCGCCGTGGCGTCCAAGAGGGCGACGCAGGGCGCGCCGAAGAGCCTGGGCACCGTGGCCAAGCTGGACAGCTCGAACGACATCAGCGCGATCGTGAAGATCTCGCTGCTCAACGAGCAGCACAAGTACGACGACGTCGAGTACGAGGAGGAGGACGGCGACGTGGACGAGACGGTGATGCGCAAATGTAAAGAGTGGCTGAAAGGCGTCGAGAGCGCAGCCGCCTTCAGCAAAGTGGACAAACTGTCTGCTCTGCCGCACCTCAAGAGCTGCTGATGCTGATCAAAGCCACTGTGGAGGAAGTCTTCCTCAACGAAGAATATATATCAATGGACTTGAAATATCGTTTTTTTTCCTTGCTGTAGCCTGTTGATATGGCACTGTGCGTTATTGTCTCTCGTGCGGCCCTTTCGGCCTTTTTTCCTACTCAGGTTGCGTCTAAATGTAGCGCCGTTCAGTTACACTGGGATAAACGAATGTCCATTAATGAATGAATTTATGAATGAAGCTTGGGCATCTGCGTCCAGCGTGCATTGTCCCAAAACCACAGGAGTCGTGCTCTTTCCGACACGGAGAGGCCTGTAGTGCGGATGTGATGCAGTTTGGGACGCAGCCCAACACACACAGGCTTCCCACTGGCGCCGCGCTTTCCTTTGTGCCAGAAATCAGTGACAGTGTGACAAACTTTACAGTGTGTGTACAGTATTTTGTACAGTATTTATTTAAAAAAAAAACATCACGTTGTGTTTGTGTTCTAGCCTAGATCTTGTCATTTATATGGGTTTTTATGAAATAAAAGTGTATTCAAATCCAGTTTGCATCTACGCTGACTTGTTAATTTTAATTCTACGGGAATTATTATTTTGATTACAGGTCATTCGAAAGGGGTGGCAATTTTCTAAGAATGTTTGGTGAATAAAATCCACATGATGACATTCGGAAACTTTCTCTTTTCCATACCTTCATGTGTCATTCTTGTGAAGGCTTTAAAATGTTTGTGTTAAAAAGGACACCTTAAACCTGAAATTGCTACAGTCCTCCCTAAATACCAGACAATTGATGTAAGAGTCTATCATTTCGTTTTATTAATTATTGCATCAGAACAATATTGATGTTTTTTGTGTAGGAAAAGTACTTTGACAAACATCATGTGAAACTTTTTTCCCCACTTTAAATTTACCCCTAAATTTCATCTCTGGAGAAATTCCGCATCTACGCTGATGTTCATTTGACGACGCCCGTAAAACAATAACATGTAATCATCTCAGTGACTGAGCAAGACAGAACATTTCTATTGTGTTTGTTCCCACTCGGAGTCTTCCAGTCACTAAGCCTGTTATCACATTTCCAGATTTCACATTTCTGTTTGTTCTTGCCAAATCCAGGCTGAAAAAGTTATTTAAAAATGTTGATGCTAACTTGAATAATTGCACACAGACTTTAGTTACAAGTAGGCTACAAATGGTGTTAACAGTGAGAACTAATGATCGTGAGAACTTTCTGTCAGTTCCATCATGCTGTTCATTGGATATTAAGCTTTTTTCTTCTTTTTTTTGCATGAGCATCTCTTTTACAGAAACCTTGCCTCAATAATGTACGCATTAAGCTCATTTCTGCTCAAAAATACAAAGCATTCTTACTTAACAAGGATTGCTTTATCTAGGCGACATGGTGGCCTCACACCTCCATGAACGAGGGTTTGAATCCCACATTGGGTGTGTGTGTGGAGTTTGCATGTTCTTCCTGTGCTTAGTGGGTTTACTCCCAACCCTCATTCCCAGATTGCTCATGGAGTGTGTGTTTATGTGTGTGCCCTGCCATGGATTGGCACCTTGTCCTGGCTGTCTCCTGGGATAGGCTTCAGGCCCCTGTGACACTGTACCGGATAAGTGTGTAACTGTATAAAACCAGCATTAAGACTTGTTTACATTCATTCACATTCAGAAGGCATTTAACATAGGTCCCTTATGTCATGAACAATACTTATACACAACGAACATTATCTTGTATATTTATTGAGGTCCTAGAACTTTGTATTCACCGATAATACATTATGTACCAGAATACTTTTATTATATTATACTATTATATTACTTTTTAATTTTCAAGACCCTCGTATAAAGGAACAACAGATGAACGATGAACAAAACGCAAGGGCTAAAGCAAATTTTGTGGGTTTGACTGACACAACCCTCCATTTGTGACCTGGCCTCTCTATAGCAACCCCTTCTCAAACACACATAAACAAACGTACTGTGAAACTACAGTGAGCAGAAAGTTTCGGCTGAGTCAAACAAATCTAAGGTACGATTATTAAATATAATGATATATCGATAACTGGTATTATTATTTAAGCGGTGTGTCAAATATTGTGTATGTATTTTGTAACATTGTTATACAATGTATTGTTTGCAATGAATACTTGCATTAGGCATGCTTTTATATTGAATCATTATGCACTTGTAGTGGGTCATCGCTTATTTATTTATTTGTTTATTTATTTAATCTGAAAATGATTTTCAAATGATCCTGAGATGGAAAAGCTAGTAATTTACACTCACAGTACGTTGGTCTGTGACAGCCACATGATGACACTGAAGACAGAAGATATGCATCACACTAGCACTTTTCCATCCATTCTGGATTCCTATCTATATTCTGAAGGCTTGGACGAGGTATGTGGAGTTTTGTGAAACAACTTCCTAAGGCAAAACACCAGAATACAATATCATTTTTATTTTAATTAGAATGATGAAAATTATAATATTGCATTCATGCTGTTTAATTTTGGTTGATTAATACATCAGAACCAGTATGAACCCGTGTGATGAACTGTACTTTTAAAATGGTCAAGTTTTAGAAATTCTGAACTGTATAAACTATTTGTTATAGCAATCTGTTAATTAATATAAGAATACAGTCATCAAGTAAAATTTGTGTTCATTAGCACATTGCAACTGCATTGTCTTTAAGCATGTCCCCTGACAGGTTTTTCTATTGTATGTAACTCATCGTTACACCTTCTCTTTATTCAACTCTGTCGAAAGTATGATAACTTATTACTGGATAAGTGCTTTCCTGCATTTTGGAGAAATTCCAATAAGCATATGGTGGACTGACGGTTTTACAAATCAAAATACACACGTTGAGGATTGGGTGACCCAGTGGCACAGCAGGTAGTGTTTACATCTCATGGCCTCCATTCCTGGGGTTTAATTCTCCTCACACCTGTGCGAGTTTCCTGTCACCTCTCGTAACCATCCTCTAGGTGTGAGTGTAAAGCCCTGTGACAGACTGACTTCCTGTCCTGGCTCTATTCATGCCATGACCCTAATCATGATTAATGGGGCACTGAAGTTAAATGAATTAATAGTTTGAGTCTCCGCTATACATGTATAATGATGCATGACCTGATTAGAAGAAGAACAATATTGATGAATGATTAAGTAGAATACGGAGATTATTTGGCAGTTTTAATATTAAGTACATAAATCTACCAGACAACAGACCTGCAATTCCAGTTTATATACATAATGTATGATATGGAGAAGAATTTACAAATATACATTTGCACTATAACCTGATCAGATACAAAGTGATGATGTGGAGTCTAATGCTCAAAGAATAACAGCTTATTTAATCAACTTGCATACCTGAAACAGAAGGAGAGGGGTAAAAACAAGGGTTTGTAGGACAGTTGATGAAGAAAAAAAGATCTGAAGTAATGGTAATAACCAAGGAAAATTTCCATCATTCTACGTACAAAGAAACCTATTTAAGAAACTTCACATCAAGAACAAGGTCTGAAAAAAGTGCTATTCAAAAACACCCAAAGGATCAGTTGCTAATGTCCTGGTGCCCGACACTACAGAACACCTCCACAGGTCTTTGGAGATGTGGCATCAACATAATGTCTAAAATCATGCAGGTTCACAAAAAAGTGCTAGAATTGTCGTCACTTCAGCTTAAAACTTAACTGTTTTTATTTGACTGTTTTTCTTTCACCAAGACATTTTTTACTGCAAGAACAGCCAGTTCCTGGATTTTTGCTGTTGCTGTTATTGTTCATCTTCTACAATTGTGTATAATCTCTAGAGAGACTGTGAAAGTCCCAGGGGGTTAGCAACTCAGCCAGTATGGTACCAACATCAATGACATGAACAAAGTCACAGAAATTACATTTTTATGTGTTTGATGTGAACATTAACTGGAGCTCTTAACAGCCATGACCTGTGTCAATAACACATGAAAATGGAATTTGTATAAATCTGCTTGTACCACTCTTCTACAATGACAATGAATACAAATGAACAAATTTTGCTATATTATGAAAAAGATGCTCGCATTTTGGAGCTTGTTTTCAGACCAGTTAAATCTAGTTGCTGATTAGCCATATTAAAATCAGTGATCCCACAGCAATGTAAACAGTTTCAGTCTCTAACTCCTCCTAGAACCATGAACACCATGCACACTTGTATGGAACTGTTGCATAACTGTTCCACTCTGTGCCTTCGCAATTGATGTATTGTTCCTGTCTGTGTCTGCACTATCAGTCCGCACATTTTCCCTGCTGCAGCAATTCATTGTACGCTCGAGCTTTTCACAGGGCTTCTCTGTGTGGGGTGGAGAGTAACAGGGCTGTTCATTCAGCTTTTTGTTCATCATCATTGAGCTTTCCCATCTCAGATCCTTTTGTGCGGGAACTAGAAGGGGAAGAAAGTACAAAAAAACTGCAACGATGGTCACCTAGGTTACAGCAGTCAACACTGCCTCCTCTTCTGCCCTTCGAATTCCCTGACCTCTATCTTTTCACACTTTCACTGCCCCATTCTGTGCTTGTTTTGTGCTAATTTTCTCATGTTTTCTTCTGTCTTCAGTACATTTTTATTGCTTCTGTTTCATATTTTGTTTCGGTGCAGTTTGCTGGGTTGAGTAGGATGCACATGGGGTAACCGGGTATAAAAAGCTCCTATTAACTGGAAGGAGTAGATTCACAGCCAGGCAGATGGATTGTACCATTATTTCGCTCTCGGACACTTTCTGTCTTTTATCTAGTCTGATAACTGTCTGGTCTCTTTACCCTTTTGCCCTGTGCATTTCTGTGGCAACTGAACTGATAAATGCCTCCATGTCCTTTGTAAAGGCTGGACTTCCAAAAGAAACAGACCCTGTAAAACGTGGGCGCATGGGTATTAACTGGCTACCAGACAACTTCCTGGCCTTTTCCTGAGAAAAACCAAGAATGGCCTGATGACGTCTCAGCATTTACTGTAAAAATGTCTGTACATCTAATCTCTCACCAATGGCGTCTTTCTTAACAAATTATAAATCTGGAATTTAAAATTTCTTTAAAAATCATAAATTTGGAACTTTCTAACAAAAGCAATCACTAGTGTAGGTCATGGGATTCAACCCTTTAGCAACTTTGTCCATACAAATTCCCACTATAAGCAAACTAAACCTGTGGACTCAAAAAAGAAGCCTTGGACTAGAGATTAAGGTGTTTTACCATTTTTAGAAAAGAATTCAAATTATTGTCTGTGGTGCAGATTCCCAGCAGGCAGTACAAATCTGTAGCCAACTGGCACCAGCAAAGGTGATTAGCTATTCAAAAATGTGTAAAGGGTGAATTGGAAAGTAGCCTCAACTAAAGAAAAAAAAATGTTGCTATGAGAACCACTAAATCCCCCACACTAAATACACAATTAGTCAAATGGGCCAGTGTGTTTGTCCTTGACAAATACATTGAACTGATGGAAATATCTTCCTAGGAATCTTAACAGAAGAATTAGTGACGAGAAGGACGTGTACCAGACTGCAGTCTGTCTCACGTTTCTCTTCAAGAGGGCAGTGGGTCCTTCCTGATGTGTACGAGAGCACGATGTCCAGACAATTTGAGGGTTGTTACTGGCTTGTTCAGAGCAAATCAAACCAATTGAAATTGTTATTGTGGCAAAATGAAGATAATGGAAAGTCAGATGCTCTCTAACAGTTGTTTTTCTTTTTTTCTTTTTCCCCAAAAGGCAGTAGGCACGGCCAAAGTCGTGACTCAGATGAAGAAGCTGAAAGAGAGAAGGGTTCAACGTTCCGTCTCGGTTGCAGAGCTCCAAAAAAAGAAAGCTTTTCTTGAACAGGTAACCATCATCAGTCAAATATCCTTGTCATGAATCCGATACCACTAGACAATGATCTTTTCTTCTGATCTTGTAAAAGTTTGCATTGTTTCCCTGAGGTCAAATTGCAACCCGACGATACCCAACTATAGAGTTTCACTGATGGATAGCAAAGTAATTGGCTTTCAGGACAAACACCCTGAGTAGCACTAATTCTTCACACTCAAAGTGTACCATCAGTGAAAAACGAGCATGTACGGCTTTGAGTACTTTATCTATCTGTTTAATTTACCACTGCATAATTACTGGTAGCATTGTGATCATTGAGATTTTCTACAGTCTGGATTTAAAGGCTGGAGAAAAAAAAATACAAATGCAGTTATGAATGAAATCATGTCTGTCTGGCTCAGGTTTCTTTTCCACACATATTCATTCTATATTTGATGCAAGAACACAATGTCCAGGCGATTTAAGTGTGATTATCATGTGATTGTGAACGTACTGAAATAGCCATATTATGAATGCTCACATTGTTGTGACTGACTAATCAACATGAATCCTTTTGCAGATATACAAATGATCACAGTGAATTTTCTAAAATAATGATAATAATTCAAATCTCCTAAAGAACGTAAATACATTTGCATATGTGTAGTTAAGTGAAGAATTTAAAGCATATAGCAAGCATATCACAACAGTACGTAAAAATATACACATGCAAGCTGGAAAATATCTGCAAAATATGCAAACTGATTTTTGAACGTTTTATAATTGATCATACTTTCGAATGAAGAAAATAGTATTAGCACTGATGTTTTTCAGGTCTGTATATTGATAAAAAAAAAATACAATTTAGTATATGAATCTTAATTCGCATATTACTTTTGAGGAAAGACACTACTGGTAGAAATGACGGTTTGGGGGATTTTAGTCAAATGTTGCACATATAAACTGTGTAAATATTTAGTTAATCTACAGACATCACTGTTTTTATCAAACTTAGCAACTCTGATGAAGACTTTAAACTTTGCCCTTTTGGCACAATCACATCAAGCTTCATGTCATTTTATGTGATAAACTGGTCATATAATTTTTCCATATCACCTTTATAAAACACAATTACTAGAGTAAAGTGGAAACACATGCAATGTCACTGCATTTTGAAACCACACAAATGTCAGGCTTCTATGATTAAAGGAAGAATCAAAGGAATTCTATTCCATCAAACTGGGGAGTAAAAGTTATTGTTAGAAAAGGTCTTTACAGCGAAAACTGTTTTTCATTTTATTATATTATGGCACAGCAAATTTCATACCATCAAAGCCATGATGGATTAGTGGTTAGAACTGTTGTTGCCGTGCACCTCCAGGGTCGGGGTTCAATTCTTGCCTCGGGTCTGGGCGCATGGAGTTGGCATGTTCTCCCTGTGCTTGTTGGGTTTCCTCCATGTACTCTGGTTTCCTTCCACAGTCCAAAGATATTCTTTTGGTATGTCCTGACCACTGCAGTCAAGGAAAATCCCACAAGAGCTGCTGTTTTGGACTTGCGCTGACCCAGTCGTCTAACTCAATCTGGCCCTTCTCAAAGTACATTTTCTATATCTCGTTACAACGGCATCTGGAAGTGGGTGGGATATATTAGACAGCACACAGTTGATGTGTTGGAAGCAGAAAAAATGGGCAAGCGTAAGGACTCGGGTGACTTTGTCAAGGGCCAAATTGTCATGGCCAGCGGACTGGGTCAGAGCAAGTCCAAAACTGGACGCAACTCGTGCACATGGGGAGTGAAGGCTGGCCTGTGTAGTCCGATTCAATCGACGCACTAATGTAGCTCAAATGGAAGAAAAGGTTAGTGCTTGTTGTGATAAAAAATTGTGTGAGAACACACAGTGCATTACTGTTATGGTGGCAAAAGGGGGGACCTACTCAATATAAGGCGGATGGTCATGATGTTATTGCTGATCAGTTTAATTTGCTAATGTATGCAGTGTTATAAGGCGCCATCTGCTGGCGACTGAGCGTAACTGCTATTTAAGGTGGAAAAGGAGGAAACTTTCTGACCAGCCTTGTATTTTGAGGCGGTTATATTGATTAAAATATACTACATGTCAAAAAAGATGAAAGGTAATTAATCCCATCCATGTACTGCAGTCTGAAACTCACTTTCCAGAACTGAGCTTGTGTGTCATTTTGACCTCCAGCGCCATCTTCAGTCGTATCGGCGGCTTCACCACCTGAAGGACAGCTTGTCCCACCGATACGCCGAGCTGCTCACGGAGAAGGTCCGAAGACAGCGGCAATGTATGAAACAGCAAAACTCGCCTGCGTTAAAAACCACCGAACAACACAACCCGAGGGTATGTCTTTATATTTACACAACATTGGAAATGTATTATTCCCACAGAGCAGTTACATCATATGACCACGAGGTGGCAGCAATGCCAGCGACTGTGTCAATGAGTTAAGAAAGTTAAGAATGATTCAGTATTTATCCACCCAGTTCTCTTTAGTTGCAAGAAAGATGTATTTCATGATTGAATTCTGAGCTGTGGATTTAACCTCTTTCATTCAGAAAAAAAAGAATGACCTGTTTTTCATTTCAATCCATATTTTCAGCTTTCACGATTCTGTCAAACCCTGTTAGAGATAGTTGTTTCCTATCTCTGATCCGATGTCTGGTGTCTCCACCACTTCACCGTTTGATATCTGACACAGGCAGCACAGCGGCTTAGTGGTTATCACTGTCGTCTGGCACCTCCAGGGTCCAGGTTCGATTCCCACCTTGGGGTCTGTGTGCGTGGAGTTTGCATGTTCTCCTTGTGCTTGGGGGGTTTCCTCTGACTACTCCGGTTTCCCCCCACAGTCCAAAGACATTCAGATTGGCGTTCCCAAATTGGCTGTAGTGTGTGAGTACGTGAAGGATTGGCATCCTGTCCTAAGTCTATTTGGGATAAGCTCCAGGCCCCCCACGATACTGTACAGGATAAGCAATGTAGACAATGAGCGACTGAATTAATCATTTGACACTGAACTTTACTGGGAAAGTTCTTAACAGTGAAACCTGAACGTCTTTCCTACCCTAACCCCTAACCCCTACTGAATACCATCGTAAGTGTGCAAGCAATGTCCCTCTGTGATGTCAGAGTAGCACACAACTGAAACTTCTCTGGTGATTATGGAATCTACATCACCAGCCATCAAATTAAAACTACCCCCTACCCCCCTAAATGCAAAGCTCTTATATAAGCATATTTAATGTCTTCATGGGTGGAGTTTTCCTTGAAATTTTATGTTTACATGATTCGTTTAGACGGGTATATTTGTGAGGTTTTTTTTTTTTTGTTGTTATTTTGAATTTTTTTTATGTGTTTTACATTTAGATCTTTCTATGTCTTTATCATACTGAAATCTCAACATGCTTTCTTTATTTATTGTCTTATTATTTGACACAATTTTGTGGATTATTTTGCAGTCTGAAAAGACAAGGATAACGTCAGGGTGCGTTTCTTGATTAATAAATTAAACGAAATGAAATGAAAACTTTATATAGTAAATACATAGTTAAAAGTAACAATGTCTACGCAGATACATTGACAAATGACACAGATTATATGTAGCCATATGTATGATATGCTATCCACCTTAATTTGAATATTTTAACCATCACTATTGGTTCCAAATTAAGTTTAGTGCACTGTTGTGTATGGTAATGATATTCTTAGACGATTGACCCCTCCTCCTCCGAGTCTGTGCTCTAATACACAATTGTTAGAATCAAAGCCTTTCACCAATCTTTCCGACCCCCCCCCCCCCACACACACACACACACACACACACACACACACACACACACACACACACACACACACAAACAATGAACACAAATACACACAGCCCCTTCTGTCTCCAATCAATTTCCATTCAAAGTAAACTCTTTAACCCAAATTTGGGATGTGGTGAAACATTCATAGTTCTATGCCCCTTAATTATTTTTTCCATTTCATTATAATATACATAGAAAACTTTGTAAAGGAGGAGGTAGGTTAACCGAATCTGCTAATATATAAAGTATATGAAGTGGATGAATTATATGGATTTGTTCTGATAAGTTACTGATGGCTAAGGAAGGAATTAATATGCATGTATTAAAATATAATAATCTAAGACGGGACTGAGAATAAAAATCTACACAAACGTATCATTTTACACTAAAAATCGTATTGCCTTTGACGGGTATTGGGTATCGGATATAAGTGTTTCAAATACTTCTACGGTTAATGCAGTATAAATAAATCAGACTATCTACTACTGTAAATTTTCTCCCAGTGTAGATCACAGCCTAGAGAAAAACAATGCATGCCTGTAGCTGCGTACATCTTTGAAGTGCAGGTATAATGCCTTTTAGGCGCAGAGGATTGAGGAAGCTTCTCATTTTAATATGGGAACTGGGGGCTATTGGTGCAGACTTGTGATTGACTTTGATTTTGGCCGTCTGGCCTGAGGACAATGAGGGTGAGAGAGAGAGAGTGGTGATGGAGGGTGTTTAAGGTAAACTGTCGGGGGTTGGCAGCCTTAGACGGATCCTGTCTTATCAATCTCCTCCTATAAAAGCAGGCCTTCTTCACTGGGCTGTAATTGTCTCTTCTAATGACCTGCACTGGAGAGGAGGACAAAGGCAGTGCTATAAAGGGCTTTATGAGCCTGCTGGTAGGAAACCTTTGGTGAAAAAAAAAAAAGTAACTGCTGAGCAAATGAAACTGCCCCGTTGTTTCCTTGGGCCAGGCCAAGAGCCCCCCCAGTTGGGACACCACAACGGGGCTGGACCAAAGCAGGCAGGGTTGAGGCCACCTGCTGGGGCCTAATTGGTCCCTGCTGCAGTTAATGGCTTCCTGTGGCTGTGTGTTTACTTCTCATTTGCTTTGGGTGCTGGGATTCCCAGCCCTGCTGCAAGACGAGGTTCTTCATCATGAATTCCCTGTTCTCACTAAGCTCTGCACTTTTATTTCTCTTTTGATGCCCCATTTCCTCATTAAGCCCTTGCTTCTGTCTTTCCTTTCATATAGAGCTCAAGAGGCCTGACCTTCCAGGAGCTTGTTGGTTCACCCCTTAAAGATAATACTGCATTCCTGAAGTCTTTACCTAAGACACGTTATCACCTGGTAAATCTTATCTGATAAATGTCAGAGATGACACTTTATGTAATATGTAAAGTATACAAATGTTTTTCATTAGTTATAACATAATGAGATTATTAAGAACGTGAGTCATGTGCTTGGCTCTTCTAAGCTCTATGTCCTCCATTGTCAATGTCATTGCCATGTGATGGTTCTTTGAGAGATCCTGGAGCTCCAGAGGCAACTGGGCCAGCGTGAGTGTCTACAGGCTATCAGGGAGCAGGAGGTGTTCAGGTCCTGGGTGGACCAAAGCAAAACTTCACAATTAGAGCAACAACTACAGCAAATGGGTGAGAAGAGACCCCAGACTGGCATATTCACCAATCAGAAGTCAGATGTGTAGTCTGACAGATGTTATAATTTCTTGCCATATAACATCATCATTGCTTTGACCGGTTTGATTGGCAACAGCCTATAAGTCGAAAACAAAAAAGTTTTTTTTTTATTTTTTATTAAATGATAATAATGACTTTAATTATATATATTCAACTTTTTACATATCTCCTGCCGGTAGAACTTTCCAGCAAGTCTGCCCCAGAGCTGAAGTTAGAGCATTTGCTAAAGAAGAAAGCAGAAGTTTTTCCAAAGATACAGATTTCTCATGAGGAAAGTGACTATCAGCAGAAACATGTGAGTTCCTTTTATTCCAAAGCTCATTACCTTTCCTTCATAATTTGACAATTATTTACAAAAACGTCTTTTATTGATGAACTTAGTATCCTAAGATGGCTAGATTTAATCCTTTATGCGTACTCCAGGCTTCCCTTGATCTCTGCCCCGTCCTTTGGTCCGTACTCGAATGCACTTCCTGCTTAAAGCTTGTTTAGCCAGGACCGTATAGGAAGAGATGATCAACCAGTCGCACAGCAGTGAGATGAACAAACAGAATTGCCTTTTTAGCGGAGAAGGTCTCTGTGTTCACCACAGCACAGACAAACATCACCCAGGGGTGAATGTCTAATTCATTTCACATACAAAGGAGATGGACCAATTTGGCCTGAGATGTCACATCATGCCAGAGCTTAGAGCCTTTGTAGGATTTGTTTAGGAAATTGTTCTACGGGGATGTCAGACCTCTTGAGAGAAACTTTGTGGAGGCCTCCAGACTATAGAAATAATAGATAGCTTGAACTGGGAACAGGTTCATAAGGAAGTGTTTAGTGACTTTTATGCCAAAAAAGAAAAAAAGAAAAACAATGTCTTTTTCTTTCCATGGGTTTTAGGACGCACATGTCCACCTTCTGATCTTGTAATCTGGTGACTTTCATGCAAACCTCTGAGCTAATTCATAACTCAAATTGATATATATATATTTAACCATTCTGATTTCATATGAAGTCCTCCCAAGCTTTTTATTTCTCTGCCAATCACAATACCTTTTTCTCACCAACGTTATAGACATAAATATGAAATTTTTCCTCCCTTTAATGTTATAAAAGTCTTCACAGAGTAGAAGCAGCTCTCTCCTGTGTGCTGACTGGTCTGGGTTGTTTTGTGGCGTGTTGTCTACAGCGTCGTATAGATGTGAAGTGCACAGTCATCCTGACGGTCGCAAAGCAGTTAAAATGTGTTGGCAAAATGGTCGAGTGATGTTTGTGAGAAGATGCTACCCTGTTTTTTGACAGCTTCGAATGCTTAAAGTCTTCAGCCTCATGTGACGGACTTGACAACTTGACTGTCTGTGCGATTTCTCACCACGGCATGGACAAACATAAGCCAACCACTTGCCCTCCACACTGGCCTCGTCTATATAGCATTCTGCATCGCGGTGTGAAAGAAATCATGCTCCTCATGCCATTTAACCCGAACACCGGCAAGGATCTACAAGGATCCATAAGTTTTATCTATGAACGAATGTCCTGTAATTTGTCTCTGTTTATTTCTATTTATTTATGCTCTGCTTAGTTTCCATGAAAGGCACTGAGTCATAAGGTCTCCTCAGCATGTTGAATTTCACACGTATTTATTTTCAGGACGGTTTGGCAAATATGGCGGCTCAGTCTGTTGCTACGTTGACTGGAAAAATAATAAGACGCAGGTTAAATCATCCTGTTCGTGTTCTGGAGCCATACAAACCAAATGCAGATTGCAGATGCACTGGCATAACCCTGGCCAATTAAATGCTGTCAGTCTAATACATTATTGGAATTTCACATTCTAGGGATGCCAGTGGATCAGTATCTCTGCTCTTTGTCTCACTGTCTGTGAACGGGCTTGATACAGGGCCGCTAGTTGCTACATGTTGATGTGAGTAAACTGTGCCTTGCTCCAATGTGCTCTAGCGGGATAGTTTGCACCCAGAAGACAAAGTGTGTCCTCACCCGGGTGTGCAGTGTTATCGGGCGTGAGTCCGGCCGTGCAGAAGCTACTCTTGAGAAGTAGCACATCATTAGGAATATATTAGCAACTCAACGCTCCTTCCATCGTCGACACACATGCACGAGCTATGACGGGAAACTGACGGGAATCCGATTCTACCCGTGGGATCTGGAGTGCAGGGGAAAAAATGTGCTAATATATTAGATAATAGATTGTTAATCATACATTCATTTCACATATTGCAAATTTTTGGAAGGGACCTAATATAGAACCTGCAAACTCCATGCATAAAAACTGGAGAAGAGATTTGAACCCTGGAGGCGTGAGGTGACAACTCTAACCTCAAGACACTAGTTTGATTAAAAAAATAATAATAATAATAATAATAATAATAAAGTATCAGTTATTCTGTTTAACATCCATTGAGATTGATTAACTCTTTAAATCGAATTTAAAGCAATTTACTCCCCAAACATGCTTAAGATTATTATTATATAAAAATGTAATATACATTTTGTTAGCATAGTATATCATTATTAATAAGTTCAATAGCAGGAGAATGCAGCGCATGTACATGCACCAGTGGTTTTCATTAGTGTTGACACGAAAACAATGTAAAAGACTCGATAAAAATCCAAAATTTGAACTGAGGGGGGAAAACAAGAAAAACAGTGTATTTATTTGTGTCCTCTGTGTCTTCCTCTGTCTTTTCCAGCATGATGCATTCTCAGAGAGTGGAGGAGGAGAACAGATCAGCGCTCCAGTTCTCCAGGGCAAACAAATCCAGGAACAGGATGAATCTGAGCTAAGGTTTCCCAGTGTACGTGTCAAACCACGGGAGATGTAATCATGCCGAGCGGGGCCGCAGGCAGGCAAACACACCTGTCGTGGTCACATCCCACTCTTAGCTGTCTCCCACATGCACATACATACTCATCATGGTCCCTCATTATTTTTACCTTCCACAGAATCACATGTGTTAATCAGCATTTGGGACGTCATACAGAGATTCTATAGTGGTCTTCAGGTGTTTTTAGTTTTTATTATTTTTTAATGCAGTGATTTCTATTAACAAGAAAATATTGGTCCCATAAAGTTGGATGGAATTTCATCGATTTTGATCTGAAACAACAGGAACTATTTATTCCAGTTTAATTGTGGCTCCAGGAGATACCACTTACAAAAAGAAAAAAGAAAAATCCACGAATTCATGGTGCACACTGGTTTTCAAGATTAAAAAATAAACATTACATAACACATAAAACAAGATTACATTAAAGCAGATCCTCTCAGGAAGTTTGTAGACATAGAGCACTTCCACTGTAAAATAAATTCCATATGTCCATCATGGTAGGTTTATTTTATTTCAATAATTAATTAGTATGTTTTTTTTTACCCATAGAGCTTTTAAATTCCCACTTTCAGAACAGATTAAGTCTGATTCGACATTATTTGTAAGCTGACGTTTTTTGAATTATGAACGTTTGATTAAAGTCCGTTTGATCGATCAAACAGACTAATAATTATACAACAATAATTATACAACAATAATTATAATTATACAACAATAATTATTGGGGGGGGGGGGGGGGGGTTGCACAGGTCCTCCTTTGAGAACCACTGGATTAAATTGGATACTCAATTTTAAAATTTCAAAGGCTAGTGTCATGGGAATATTCAGACTTTATGTTTCCTTTTTGTATATACATGAAACTGTAGTATGAATATATTTCTTCTTGGTGTCTATCTATTGCATCCATTGAGAAAAAAAAAAAAACACCAGCTGAAAAAGGAGGGGGCTTCCTTAAGCAGACGTGCAGGGTTCATTTTTCTCACACCTCTTCGTCGAAGTGAATGTGGGTAAACAGAGAGGGGCTTGGCTGCAGGACAGAGGAAGAGAAGACAAACAGTGGGGAGACAGAGCTCGGGTGGACAAGGGTACAGAGGTATTACTCAGCCTGGCCATCCACCCATGCCATTGCCACTCAGGCGCAGAGGATCCAAACTTCATGTTGGGTTCATGTCAGATACCATACCACGGTTTTAAACAAACATCAAGGAGGAGATTAAATGGTAGAAAGCAAGATTTTATACTCAGCATTTTTAATCCTCTCTTGATTTCAAACTGATTATAATTATTAAGGACAGTTTTGGGGAAAATTTATAGAAACCAACTGAACGACATTTATTTTTGGATATTAGTGCCGACAACACTGCCATGGTTTGGACTATAGTATGACTCTTGTGTGTATATGATCTAAGAGGTGTGTGAGTAGTCACTTCCATCAACAGCTCTCTTCCTACGTCCTCCTCCCCTCCCCCCTGACTTCTCACCCTTTGCTGTATGCATGGGCCCTGTGTGTGGTGAGGAAGTCAGGTGCTGAGGCTGACACCCAAACTGTGAGATATGACGTGCGCCTCGTCACCTCCAACCCCTGCTCTAATGTCATCCCCTGCTACCGTGACAGTCTCACTTCACTATGGTGCATTTCCATGCAGTGCCGAGGTGATGAAGTTAGAATAAGCGTTTTACGACTTTTTTTTTTCCTTTCTCTCAACAGGTGTTCTTACAGGAGTTACAGGTACCCAGGTTTTCCACTTTGCAGCCTGGTTTCTTGGAAGCATTCAGGACCAACATGGTTCCTTTGGTAGACTTTCAAGTCTTTTTTTCAAGTTTTCAGTATACAGATAAAAAATTCTGAGAAATATCTTAAAATTATGTTAAGAACAAATAAACAATGCAATACAAACCTAACACGTAGTACTTATTTATTATTTCTGATTTCTTGATTTAAGCAGAGAACTAATGAGCCACTTCATAAATCAACATCTGCATCTGTAACTCAGCGTAAGCTCCATCTCATGCACAGCATGACTCTTTTGAACATGGCTCAGTCTCGCAGGTCAGTCTTTCGCACAAACACTACAGCCCACAGCACCAAAAAAATAATGTGTTTATCAAAAATTTTTTTTTACTTGTTCTTTGTTACATGAACAGTTTGCTAGTTAAAACTGGACTGGTGCCACAGTACGATAAAGGATACAGCATCCAAGACATGGTAAGTTCTTGCCATACATACAATTAGTAACCCAGAAGATTCATTGAAGGTTTACATGGTGTTACCCAACCTGACTTGACCTTACACTTGTTTGCCCATATTATCCAGATGGAGCTTGTATATCCAAGCATAGTCTCTGATAGAGAACCGAGCTGTTTAAGTGATCCTTCACTTACACCCCAGTCACTAAGAGATCATACAGCACCTGAATCCCCTGAATGCATTAAAGATGAAATGAAGGCCCACACTGACCAGATCTCCAGGTAGATTATACTTATTGTAAGTACACAGGATTATCTTAATCCACCCTATGATTTTAACAATGCTGATTTGTACAGCCCTCAACACCTTGAAGATGTGCGTAGCTGCAGTAGAGCCTGGAGTGTCAAGGTTCCCCTGTCCATGGAGGATATTTATTCTCGCAGCATTGTACTGGTAAACAATGTAGACTTTTTGGATTGTTTTTCATACTTTTTCCAAGTGTTGTATGCATATCTGATGCACATATGATATGTGTTCCATTTCAGGGTAAAGCATTTGACAAGAAGATGTGGAGCAATTATATATAGTGAAATGATTTCAGAACTTTTCAAAACTGCACCATGACTCTCTCCTTTTAGAGCGGGTAATGGTGGGAGCATTTATTAGGTAGTTTCTCTATGTAAACAGACATGCAATCATATGATTCATGGTTAAGAGGGGCTTCATCCTTACTTGGTCCAAAAATGACCAAGCTAATGAAAAGCAAAAAGTTGTTTTGGAGATAATTGGGAATCTTTCTGGCACTTCTGAAGCTTTTAAAGGAGGGAACAGATCCTGTTCAAACAGCATCAAGATCTTTCAAGGATCCAGTTTGTGACTCCACTGATGTTTACCCCTTTAACTATGTCTAACCTAACCCTCAGTGCATACATTTAACATTAAACTATGTGGTGTATTTATGTATTGCACATTTCTCTCATTCACTCATCATTCATACCGCTTAATCCTGTATTCAGGGTCACGGGGGGCCTGGAGCGACTTAGGGCACATGGCAGGGTGCACCCTGGACAGGGTGCCAATCCATCGCAGGGCACAGACACACACATGCACTCACTCATTCACACACTACGGGCAATTTGGGAATGCCAATTAGCCTACATGTCTTTGGACTGTGGGAGGAAACCGGAGTACCTGGAGGAAACCCACCAAGCACGGGGAGAACATGCAAACTCCATGCACACAGAGACGGGAATCGAGCCTGGACCCTGGCGGTGCAAGGTGACAGTGCTAACCACTACACCACCGTGCCGCCCTCAGTGCATACATTTAACATTAAAATATGTGGTGTATTTATGTATTGTATATCTATGTAGGCCTAATCAATAGATAACTGTTGATGTTATAACAGTTAAAATAATGTTGCATTAAGGTTTCTTCATTTTTTAATAAAAAAAAATAATTTTGAAAAAGAAGATGATCTATCTATCTGCTGAAGTGAAGGGATCAGTGATCATAATTCACATAGGATAAATGCAGTGAACTGCAGTTAAGTGTTTAACTGTATGTGCATTTTATTTATTAGTTGATCTAACTAAAGTGTCAGTGTACTAAAATTAATCTAAATTAATTATTTATCTGAACTTCATTTTTGTGAGCATCGAATTATTTGTCAACGAAAATGAATGATCTGTAACAAACAGATTTTTTTAAATATAAAGATTGTGGCTGATTTAACTTTTTTCTTTCTTTCTTTCTTTACAAGACTTGATGTAATTCCGTGGTTGAATTTAAAACCCTTAGACTATTCAAAATACTTCCCCACCACCAAAACACCAAAAATAACACGCATGCCACAGTCGCTTCCGTGTTTAACCAATCACAGACCCGTCGGCGCATATCAAAGAATCAGGCTAACCAATCAGCTGCGTTCACAGCCGCTCGCGGACCGATGGAGCTATTTATGAGGAGCCCGAAACCTTTACAGTCCAACAGAAACGCGTAACAGTGAGGAGTCCTGTGCATGGCTCTTCGCTTGGACATCTCCTAGAGTTTTTTTTCTTTGGATAAACAGGCTGCAATAATCATGGCTTCAAGTGGAAGCGAGTGCGCCGGAAAAGCCGCCCAGTACCGTGTGGACCATCTACTGAGCGCCGTGGAGAACGAACTGCAAGCTGGGAGCGAGAAGGGAGACCCGACCGAGAGGGAGCTGAAAGTGAGTCTGGAGGAGGGCGAGCTGTGGCAGAAGTTCCGCGAGCTCACCAATGAGATGATTGTGACCAAGAACGGCAGGTATGGAGTTACATGCGAATTTTATTATCTCTAAAATCCTAATACAGAACACACACACACACACACACACACACACACACACTGCGCATAAGAGATAAAATGTAAGTTATGTAAAGAAAAAAACAAACAAACACTTTTTCCACAAAAGAATATCTGATGATACTAATGGGGAAATAATTAGTGGTTCCTGCTTAAAGATAATTTATGCAAGAATCTAAAACTTTTTAAATAGATATATTTACTATTATTGAGACTGATTTATAATAGAGAAAGACTGACATTTCGATATTTTGACTAATTTTGAGTATTATTTTATTTATTTCTAATATATATTATGATAGGACAATGAAGAACAATATAGTTATATATATATATATAGGAATATAATATTCCGTTTATATAAAATTGTATAATATATATATACTAATTTAGAAATAGCCTTATACAATTTCTATTAATTTATTTTTAATTGTATTTGAAAGCTTTTTTTCATAATGGCAAATCCAGACATGAGCCTAGTAGTAGAATTTTGGCATCTTGATTAGTTTGTCAGTAATTATTTTTAAGACGTTTCAGCTATTTGAATTTGTGCTCATGCTTCTAAATACGTAAGAAGTTTTAATTTGCGCTTTAGGACGCAACCTTAACGCCCGCGCGTATGTGTGTGTGTGTGTGTGTGTGTGTGTGGTGTGTGTGTTTTGTACGCACAGGCGCATGTTCCCTGTGCTGAAAGTCAGCGTGTCCGGTCTGGACCCGAGCGCCATGTACTCGTTCCTGCTGGACTTCTCGGCGGCGGACTCGCACCGCTGGAAGTACGTGAACGGCGAGTGGGTGGCAGGAGGCAGACCCGAGCCTCGCAGCTCCAGCTGTGTGTACATGCACCCGGACTCCCCAAACTTCGGAGCGCACTGGATGAAAGCTCCGGTCTCCTTCAGCAGAGTCAAACTCACCAACAAGCTCAACGGGGGAGGACAGGTGAGGACTGCGCGTTCTCTAAACCACACTCAGAAATAATACTAAAAATAAAAAAAACCAAGCATGTAGTAGCTGTATCTAAGCCTGTCCGCTTTGTTTCCCCCATTTCGGGGTGTAGTAACACTAATTAATTATAACGACACAAGATGCATCAATGCTGCACGTCATTTAAAGTCGACTTCATGCCCTGAGGGAGCGCTTGTTCATCAGGGACAATCTAATTTATACACATTGTCCCACACATTTCATACTCATTTCCCTAATTTTCTTTTTTTTTTTATTCTGAAAAGCTGTTTTGCGACAGAGACAATTGTTTAAAAGTGTTATAGAAATCAAATTGAATTGATCATCATCATATTAAAAATCAATCATATCATACACTGTAAAACTTATTCAACTGTTTTCTGTTCTTAAAATCTTTATTCATTTGCAACTTCAGTTTCAGTATTCTTCAGAAAATTGTACAGTCAGAAAAATGTTAAACTTTTTTTTTAGTAATAAACTTACAAATAAGCCTTTAAAAGAAGAGCAACATACATAGAAGAACCTTTTTTATAGAAAAAATATATTTCTTTTGTTTCTCTTGGTGTCTTTTTAGTGTCTGAATAGTACTGTATATAATAGTATATAAAAATCTTATTAAACTTTTAAATAATCAAGGTTTGTCAGAAGGACCTACATCCCATTAAACCAAGATGATTAAAGTTTTCTTTGCACCGTTCCTTCTTTTACATGCTCCTTTTTTTTACATCACTTTTTTGTGCTCTTCAGATCATGCTGAACTCTCTCCACAAATATGAACCACGCATCCACATAGTTCGTGTCGGAGGGCCACACAGAATGATTACCAGTCATTCCTTTCCTGAAACCCAGTTCATAGCAGTCACTGCATACCAGAATGAGGAGGTGAGTTACATCATACATCAGTGTTAAAGCACAATATTACCTTGTTCATGTCTATATGGTCATGTCTGACTAATTAATTTTTATTTATTTATTTATTTATTTATTTTCAGATCACTGCACTCAAAATCAAATACAACCCTTTCGCCAAAGCTTTTCTAGATGCCAAAGAAAGGTATATCAATTAATCATGACAACAAAATGTGTTTAGTTTGGATTTAGTTTGAATTGATTTAATGTTGTATGTCAGAAAGGACAACTTTATATACTTTTTTTTTTTTTTTTTTGCTCTGTAGAAGTGACCATAAAGAAATAATAGATGAAGTCTGTGAGAACCAACAGTCCGGCTATACGCAATGTAAGTTTGGATTTTAAATCGTTTGTTTTTATCATTTGGTATAATTAAAAAAAATAAATAAATAGTATGTATTAATGGTATGCTTTATAATGTCATATATATGCTAATTTGTTTTAACACAATTTGTGTTCCCTGTACTTAGTGAGTGGCTGGTTTCTGCCCGGAAGCGGATCCCTCTGTCCTCCTGCGAACTCTCACCCTCAGTTTGGTGCCGCTCTGCCCCTGCCGTCCTCTCATGGTTGTGAACGTTACTCCACACTGAGAAGTCATCGCTCCTCACCTTACCCCAGCCCCTACCCTCACCGAACAACCTCCCCCAGTAAGAAAGCACACACACACACACACACACACACACACACACACACACACACACACACACACACACACATTTTACTTTCCACTCACTGGCACACATGACCTATGACTCCATACCATTAATGAGAAACTCAAACAAATGCCACTGACTGGAGAATGTCCTGCATTCCTGAAGGCTTTGTGCACACCGGAGCTCATAGTCGTAAACATGCATCCCTTGGTCATGAAATGTTTGGTCCAGTGGCCTCAGCCATATAAATATGCATGTAAGAGCACATGAAACGGTTCAGTAAGTACTTTTTGTTGCTTTGTAGATGAGTTTCTGTCAGAGATAAAGAGGAATGTTTTTTTTTTTTTTTTTTTTTTTTGGTTGTTTTGCAGCTGGTTACTCGGAAAACCCTTCAGCTTGTTTGTCCATGCTGCCCGCCCATGAGAACTGGTCCAGTCAACAGATGTCCTCTCACTCCAGCATGGTCCATATGGGCCAGCACTCTCCCCCCAACTCCAACTCCAGGTCAGCACTTTCCTCCATGTGATAATAGAAGTAGGCAAATAGAAAGTGTCACGCTGTGATTCACAGATCATGGCTCCTATCTGGATAGTTGGATAGTTGGTAGCAATTCAATATTTACAAGTTATCCAACAGATATCTTTGACATGTCTTTTGCAGTATAGTTTAAATATGTTGACTCTGAAATAATGAATAATTTATTATAGCTTATACTATTACTATATTACTTGTACTGTTTTGGAAAATCTACACCTTTCATAACCTTGTGCATTTCACAAACAGGTTTACTTACATTACATACACACTGACATTACATGTACATGTAGTCTACGACAATGTCTAGTGAAACACCGTATTGGTGTTTTGTTTATTCCACTCCTGGAGATATTATGGTAGTTTTTTCCTGCCTTTGATATTTTCCCACCGATTTAGCTGGTTTTGTTTCGCCAAAATATAAACAAATTTTGCATAATTTTAATTACTGTGACCCTGACCAGGCAGTTACTAGGGATGAATAAATAAACACTGTACATTTATGTTATTAAAATCAGGTCATTCCTCGTTCCTAAAGCTTCATATATTTGATCTCATTTGGAAGAAAGTGTCCATGAAAGTAAAACTAGATAGATAGACAGACACCTTATTCATCCTGAAGCAAATTCCAATGGATGGACAGATAGAGATTGATAGATAGATTGATAGATAGATGTATGTTGTATACTGATTATCTAATATCTCTTTCACATTCTGCTTTGTTGCAGTCAGTACACCAGTTTGTGGACTGTAGGAAACGCTCCTCTGACTCCAGTGTCTCAGACAGGTGGAATGGCGAGCAGCTTGGGTTCCCAGTATCTCCGTGGATCTGCCACTCATTATGCCGGCCTGTCTCACGCAACGGCAATGCCAAATCCCGGATCTCCGCTCTATGACAGCACACCTGCCACTGACATGCACAACACATCTCCTTACGACAGCACCACCCACATGCGGCTGGCCGCGGCCTGGACCCCCATAACACCTCCTTCCTTATAGATGGCAGAGTACCTTGCACTGATTTTTCCAGTGATAATGTCGGTTTATGAACTAGCACTCAATCTATGCAACAGCACAAAAATGTGAAGCCTGAATTCCAGTGTTTATGTGAATTGAATTGAGCAAGTTCTTTACGCAGCAGGAACTCAGAGTGAATATAGGCCTTGTGTGAGGTGTAAATATTACTGCTGCTTCCATCAGTGCCTTTCGATTTGTTTTAAATAATAATTTGTGCAACATTAAAAAATATTACATGTGGGATTATTTATAGTTTTATAATAGCATGGCGAATGTGTTATGTACAGACAATCATTTGTACAAAGTGTAAATTGATTTATTTTCACCTCAGGATTCGGTTTTCAGCATAAATCATTCTTATAATATTTTTTATTTGTGAAACCAACTCAGCTGGAGCTGCAGAATTGCTACAGAGCTACTGAATCTTAATTAAATAAATAAATAAAATTATGAACTGATTGAGACTGCTTTCAAAAGCACTTCACAAGTGGTATATCAGCATGGTCTTTTTGATGGTCTTTGACACATAATCATGCTTTTTTTTTTTTTCAAGAGCTATATTGCACACACAAAAAGGTGCCATTGGGATAAAATAATTTTTAAAAAGTTAGGATTTCGTTGGAATGGGACATAATCGGGGTGGAATAAGTGGTGATACTTGAAAGATATTCATCTTGTATTAAATTTAACTAGCCAACTGCTAAAAGCAATGATGGTCGAACGTGGCATTAGCAAAGAAAACAGCTGGAGTTCATGGCTTCTAGGGGGGCCATGGGAAACCTCGTTGTAGAGAAGTTTGTTTATTTCTGTATACCCAAACTCATCCTCTATGTTGCATATACAGAAAAGGGTCGTGGGGCCAATCGATTGCAGGGCACATACACACACAAGAGGGAACTCCAATTACCCTAATCCATATCTAAATAAAACAGAGTACCCAGAGGAAACCCGCCATGCACGAGAACATGCAAACACCACGCACAGAGGACCGAGGTGGGAATTAAACCCTCAAACCTTAGCCCACTACACCATTGACTGTCTATAATTTTCACTCACTCACACATCATCATCATCTATACTGCTTAATCCTGTATTTAGGGTCACGGGGAGCCTGGAGCCTATCACAGGAGACTTAGGGCACAAGGCGCACACA
>JAAGKR010000362.1:0-35000 GCA_011419295.1 Clarias macrocephalus
TTTTTTTTTGTGTGTTTACCTCTGTTGCTGTGCTCTGGTTTCCTCCATTTTCCAAAAGGTAGCGGACCACATCCAAATGGTTCTCTTGAGCAGCCATGTATAAGGGAGTAAATCCATTCTGTGGCAAAATGACATACAATAATTATGTTATTGATCTCTCATCTGCCATACTGAAGGCCGGGTTCTATTCCCACCCGATTCCCAAACCCCGGCCACTGCCGGCCCAAGCCCGCATCCTGTAAAATGAGTTTGGTCAGGAAGGGCATCCGGCATAAAACCCTGTGCCAAAGTAGTGTTTGGATCAGAGGGTCCGCTGTGGTGATAGCTCGACAGGAACAGTCAAAAGAATAATTTACGGATGGGGTAGCAACAAGAAAAAAAAATCACTAGCCTCACCTGTGATTGTGCATTGATGTCTGCTCCACGTTTGACCAGGATCTTCACCACATCCCCCTGGCCTGCTAGAGAGGCGATGTGGAGAGCTGTGTTTCCTTTCTGTGGGACAAGTATTATTATTATTAATAATAATAATAATAATAATAATAATAATACAATTAACTCTACATGCAGTGGGCCTTTACAAATTCCACAAAGGTCGTTACAAAGTGTTTTCTTGCTAAGTAATTATACCTAAAGGAAAAAAAAAACTTTTTGTAATAGGTTTATCATTGGTTAATATATCAAAGGAACAGAAATAAGACCACATCAAGTTACACTTTTGTCAAACAAGAGCTGATATCTGAGGTACAGGCTCACTGAACAAAGACTGGGGGGGGAAAAATCAGCCAAGCTAAATGTAATATTTCATCTTGGCCAACAGGTGTGGAGATCGTTAAGGTCTTTCATTGTTGTGTCTGCAACAAGATGTGGAGTGGTGTGTGTTCAGAGATTTAAAAAAAAACTTTTATTAAAAAAAATTTGGTTATTTGAGGAATTATCTGGCAATAAAATGAAGTCAGCTGAGCATTTTATCTCATCGACATTCCATGTGCTTCTTGGATCATGATGAATCATTTTCAAACATTAACTGGCCAAAAAAAAAGTTTTAGTGAGTGACTTTCTGACTGGACAGTGTATTATGTCAAAATTGTATGTCTACATATCATATGATATCTTGGAGTACAATAGGAAGGTACAGGTATTATGGGAAAAGATAAAGCTGTTATGTTAACTTATACCAGGGCATACTGTATGTACACAAATATTCTGTATGGGCAAACACTGCATTAGAGAGTGATATATGTATTTATAAAGGAGCAGTGGACATAGCACCCCATGCATAAATAAATAGCCCCGTTGCTTGATTACGGGGAGCTCAGAGGCAGACAGCACATGTGATCCCTTGTAAGTGATTTAATGCTTATATTAATACACTCCCACTTATAGAGTATAATAATGATAGTCTGGAAAAAAAAAGGTCTTAATTAGCAAGTCCTGTAATCTTACAGAGATAAAAACAAGAGAAATAGTGATGATGATCCAATTGCAGATTTAACTGTGTGTGTGTTAAAGGTTAAAGTTTTCCATAAACTATGGCTGAAGGTTATATGCATGAGCATGTGCTTCAGTATATGATTACTCGAGACTGTGGTTCATCATGAGACATATAAAAGAGGTTCTTATGGTTTGATAGCTTGAGGAGAGTAAAGCGTGTCTGATTGCCATGCTTGAGATAGCAAGTCATTTCTAAGTGATGATCTCTCATTCCAGACACTGACAGAGCAGGATCATGTGATGTATAACGTTCCGTGGGATTACACTTGTTTGGGATAAACATATCATTACTTTAACATATAACATATCATTGCTTTAAACTCTATTAAAGCTTTCTAAAGAAATTATTAAATATAAAATATATAGAAACTTTACCTTTAAATTTTTTTTTTTTACATATTTTGAAAATGCAGTCTCAAAACTCCCTATTGATAGAAAAATGTGTACTATAACTGTCCAACAGCTTGGGGTGGGTTAAGCAATAATGATTAATCGTACTAAATTATAAACAACATATGTATAGAGCATATGCGCCTGTTTTGCCTGAAAGTGTTTGTTATCAGAGATTTAAAGGGAACCTATTATGCAAAATTCACTCTTCAGTCATTTTTAGACATTCAAGTTTTTATTTGACACATATACATACTCCACAGTGCATTTATTTTTTTTCAGATAAAGTGAATAAGATAAACTTTTATTCAGTAAATTGGGCCCTGGAGCAGGCAGGGTTAAGGGCCTTCTTCTGATTACCTTCTGAACTACCAGATTGTATGTTGTATGAGTGCAATAAATAAATAAAATAAAAAATCCCCCCCCCCCCTTTTTTTGATATTTTGCATTTTTTTCCCACAAGTTTGTCTGTTAGCGCTCCAGCTGGAATACCCCTCAATCTCACTCCTCCTGCAAATGTGCTGTTTCAGCGTCTATGTAAATGTACAGCTGAGCCAGATACCAGCAGAGCTGAGCAACATGTTTGGGGAGGGTATATTTTGCATATAAAAAAACTATTTCGCTTATTTAAAAGATAGAAAAATAGAAAAAAAAAGAAAAAAATGTATTTCCTAACATCTTTTTGCTTATACTATATATATATATATATATATATATATATATATATATATATATATATATAATATACAATATACCGGGTTCCCCGATTTTCTCCCTAATTTTAGTCGTATCCAATTCCACCCCGTTACTAGGGGGCTCCCACACTAAGGCTACTACTACCACTCAGCTGGGAGGGCCAAAGACTGACGCCAGCAGACCGCATCCTTTCGAACTGCTCGCTCACGCACCGTCGGGGGCAGCATAACACACTCGGAGAACAGCGCTATCCATTCCTTCCTTTTGCGTGAGCTCACAGACGCCCCTGATTGGCTGTAGAGCCGTGATTAATGTGGGAGCACTAAGTACCTCTCATCCCTCCCCACGAGAGAGCTCGGCCAATCAGCTCTCTCTAGACCTCCGGATGATAGAGCGAGTACTTTACCACTGCGCCACTCGGAGGTCTAAATGTCCCCTTTTAAGTCAGACTAAAACCTCACGTTAGTTCATTAGCCCAAGAATCATGATATCTCCCTACGGTCCATTTGCTGCCATTGGCTCAGCACTCATATGACACATCGCAATAATAGCTAGTGAGTAGTCGGTATGTTTTCTTGTTGCCAGTTCTAGATATTACCGACTGCCAAAGCACTGCTCCTTGTGTACAACATTGCAAACCTCTTAACAAATACACACCAAAGCTAAATCTCTTCTCATGCTTCTCACCACTGATCCTGAAATCATTTCTGATTCTTCAGGAAAAACTCACTTTGGTTGCAGCGTCCACTGCGGCACCTCTATCCAGCAGCTCCTGGACAAGATCCATGTGCCCCTCCTTAGCTGCCAAATGCAGAGCATTGAGTCCATTCTGTAAGGGAAAAAAAACAATCAGCAATCATCTGCAAAAAAACAAACAAAAAAAAACAGTTGAAACAGAAAAAGAACCAGATTTTCTGTTTACCTCCTCATCCATTTTACAATGTGTTTCTCGACATGGAAGACTGTACTTCACTATTACACATAAGGGGGTTGATATAAATATCAAAGCAGATAAATGCTGTGTCACTTTGGCACAGGGAAGCGCCAAAGACTTTTGAGGCTCCACTGAAGATATTAATAAAACTGGCAATGTCAATGTGTTTCAAAGCTCCACACTCAGTTAAGTAATAAAGTACAAGGCAGCAAGAAAAAACTCATGACATACGTTTTCAAATTTCATTTTAACTTTTTTTAACAGAGGCTTAAGACTTCAAAAACACACCACGGAAATAAATGCATTTGCAGATCCCCTAAGAATCATTTTGGTATACACCAATACAAGTAGATGAGTTTTATGCCCCAGGAAATCAGAGACACCGCTGCAAATCCAATTCTAACAAGAATACCGATGTGTCTTTACGCTTTTGTTGCAACAAAAGAACATAGCCCTATTCAGACTGGATTCTATTTCTAGGGAGTTGAGGTAATTCCATCATTTGCAGGAGCTACTCTGGGATTTGATCTGTTTTTCTCCATCATCCCCTGGGAAATTTTTTTTTTTTTTTTGCTTAACGCTTGACCGCTGATATTCATGGAATTAAGTTGCCCAGTGCACATTTTCCCAAACTGCTTTGGAGAGGTCACTCAGCGGCTTACTTTGTACTGGTCGTATAACTTAATCTTTATTGCACACATTGGAAACCCATTAGCAGGAGCAATAAAATTAAATCAAATCAATCAGCAAAACAAAATCCCAAAGCTTGATTAAAAGGGATTTTGTAATTACAGCTATGCCAGGCTATAATATAATACTACAACAGTGGCAGATAAAATGGCACTTTTTATTTTTGTACACCCTTTAATTTTACAAATTAACTACTCAGTAGCTTTATCATATGCATCCATAATTCATCTTAAATAAATGTTACATGCTGAGAAATAAATAAATATAACAAAATGTTTATGGCGTTTGTAAAGATGTAAAAATGTTATCATAGAGACATGATAGGGAAAAAAATATTACAGATATCAACCAGTGAATATAATCATGAAGATTTGGGAGCATTAACCTGGGCAATCAGGTTCACAAGTGTTCACAAGTGTAGATCATCTGTATAGAATGACACGTCATTATCACATTGCAACATATATCAAATATGGACATCTGACCATCACACCCATACTGTACGGGGGCGGTCCATAAACTGTCGCCACCATACAGCACAAAACTGTATAGCATGTCTTTATATGTTGTAGCAACAAGCATTTCACTTCACTAACAGGGCCAAACATGACCAAGCATGACCATGTCCTTTACGCATGAAGAGAACTCCATGGGAACATTTCTTGCCAAGGTTGGTCCTTTAGAGCTTGCGTGACCTGCAATAACCCCTAACCTCAACCCAACTGAACACCTTTGAAATGAACTGGAACGCCAACTGCACCCAGGCTTCCTCACTCACTTCGTCACTCAGTGCCTGACCTCACTAATGCTCTTAGCGCTGAGTGAGCACAAATCCCCACAGCCACAGCAAAGGCGTATGGATGTGAACGTGTGCTGTTTCTGACACGGCCACATTAGAGTCAGATAATAGTCACTTGAAATAATGAATGTAAACTGTCATGGCATTAAAATCCGATCTGACCAAAAATAATTGGAATTCAACAATGTGGCTTATAAAGTGAACATCCATCCATCTATGGTAGGAGACCGTGGAGGCCACTGGTGGCCATTGTACAGTATTAATTCCCATTTTTACAACTCCATAGTGGTCAACATTCACATGCGCATTCACACACGATGGGCAATTTGGGAACACCAGTTAGACTAATATGCATGTCTTTGCACTGTGGAAGGAAACCGAAGTAACAGTGAATATCGCCTTAGAATATTTCCTATTCATAAACACAGCATCATTAGTGGTGCTTGTAGTAGAAAACTAGAATGGAAAAAAGAAATAAGAAAGAAATAATACACCACAGTATTAACCCTAAAGCATGTTACTGTCAAAAAAGCACATATTTATAAAGTATTTATAATTCATAAGTGTGAAAAGTATTGCTAAAACTACAGAAATATTACAGTAATATTTTATGGCATAATATTCATATGTTTTATCTGATGTTAATGAAATATGGTGCTACATTGCTAACAAATTGCAATTTATTTCCTACAAATTTTAATTCATTATATAAAAAAAATAATAATAATATTGGTATTTGAGACAGCTTAGCTTTGCAACAAAATGTCTGTGCATATAACATATTACCCACATGTTTCTCCACTTCGGGATTCAATCACTGTCCAGAACACATAACCTTCTGTATCGGTCTGTGTAAATCGGTGAAAATTAATGTTCCTAATAAATGACTGTCCTATGAGAGTGGTGCTATACTGCAGGTGGGCAAAATTTATGAGGATCTCTGCTGCTCAAATTCAGAGGCACTTAATCCACCTCTTTTTCTACACCCCCACTCTGTCCTACATTCAGCCACCAGCACCAACACAGCGCTTTAATCGTAGCAGGCCAAAGCATCGAACGGTACCTGCTGAAAAGCTAAATTTGATTGCCTTGTCCTCTCAAAAGCTCATTCTGTTATGCAGAGTATAATTACAGAGATCTGATTTATCACAGTGTTGCTACAGTACATCTGTTCGGTTAGAAAAGAACATAATGTAATTTGTAAAAGATAATAAAATCCCTGAATGACTGACTGTTCTGACTACAACAAATTAACAGTGGATATCATAATAAAAACTCAAATTAAACATAATAATTTCATGGAGTACGGCAGGTAAAATGTATATCTACTAATAATAAAACGTTCTTTTCCTTTTTTAGGAGAACAGCAAATGAGGAAATGAGTGGTATGTTTCTGGTAATCATGATAATGTCAATACCCGCATAATAATGAAATCAGAAAATAGCCAGAGGTCAAGACATACTATATAGAAGACTGGATTCATGAGCAGGGATTCATTTGCTACATGCACATGCACATGTGAGGATTTATTGATTATACACATCACTGTAACAGGAATTGACTCTTAAGTAACATAGCAAGGAATAACAACAATAGAAAAAACAACAAACAAACAAATAAATATTTACATGTATATATATATATATATTTTTTTTTTTTTAATTTTTCAAACATTTCGTCACGATTTTCAAATAATATGGTTATCACATGGTGGTCAGAAAGGAAATTGAATATGAAGTCAATCAAAATGTCAGTTGCATTTGGCAAATAAACTAGGGCAAGAAAAACATCTTTCTCTGTAAAATGCATTCAGCAAATATTAAGATTTTTTTTTTAAATGCCTAGTCACTTCATTCTCCCCATGACGGAGCTTTTGCAGTGCAGCATGTGAGTCTTTTACTCACCAGAGACTGAATTAACTCTCCGCATAGGTCATGGTTCTAGTGTTTCAAATGCCTGACCAAAACAAGGACACCGCCTACACAGTGAATGGAAAGGGACAAAAGGTCAATTGCGCGTACCAATATACAAGATAGAAATGAAGGCAAACACCAAGCGAGTGTTTTTATGAATTACATCCTCTCCGAATTTCCCTTACCATTTTAGTTAGAATGATTTAAAATAACCTGTAAGTGATATGGCTGCAGGTTCCTCCTGTACAGCGGGCAAGAAGGAAACACTCAGTCAGAGTGGAGCATGTGACTGGCATTTACTACACTGCATACAGTCTGTTTCTCTGGTGCAGTTGGAAATTCACCATCTGTTCTCACATGATGAAATACATGGTAATAAAATTCTCACTAACTAAATGCTGCAAGGAAAAAAAAATCAACTAAAAGCTTAGTTTTTTTTTTGTGCCAGATTTTTATATAATTACTGGGGGAAAACATTGTGGTGAATATAATAGTTTGGAAAGTGTGATCTTATTTTCCTGCTTGATCACAGGATTTTTGAGGAATTCCACATGGCTACTGTATGTAATCCAACCGAAATAAACACTTGCTTTCAAGGGTGGTGGTGATCAGAAACATACTGTAATTCTGGGTATCCCTTTCCATCACATCAGAAGATATGGTGTTCGAGTAAGAATGCCTGAACACCAGGAGAAATGTAACAGCAGTGATTTGCTGTCTGACATGCCAGTTTCTGAAACTGGTGATTGGTGTAGGATCAAGCTGAGAGAAGAAATAGTTGGATTTTGTGATTGATTCAGCGACTCAAGAGTTTGTCAGAGGAAAAGGCTGTTGAGCAAACACTGTGAAACACTAGCGGGGCTTTCTTGTGAAAAAAACAAGCAGAAAGACTGGGAATATTCATTCGAAGATCTTACTGAAGGTGCACACATCCACTGCAAGCACGCTGAATGAGATTTGGTTTGTAAAATAATTTCGGTTTACTTTCTTCTTTACATAATGATAACTGAATTGCAAAAGGCTTATTGTTAAGGTCATCACAGAAGCCAAAGCACTCCTGGTCTTTAGGGAATTTTCCTAAAAATATTAATGTTAACGCATTTGATGCGTGATTTTTATTTATTTATTTTTTTACGAAAATGAATCATACGACCAAGTTTGACCCTAATGGCTTCCCATGCTCACCTTGCAGTTACCCGGCACGTTTAAAGCAGATACTAAGATGACTGAGGAAATCACCAGCTGTGCTGAACAATACATTTCATTATAAAAAGCTTCCAGATGAAAATATGGATAAAACCAAAGTTGTGTGCTTGAGCTACCTTTAAAGGGAACTATTTTTACGAAAATACATTATGTGGAAGGTGTGGAAGTGGTGGTTGAGGTGGCTAAGGATCTAGATGGTTGGTTGGAGGATCTGAGGATCCAGGATCAACTGACGGCACTAGTTGACAACCCTTATTGAAATGCCAGTGCTTTTCTAGGTTCTTTAATTTACACCATTTGATTTCTTTAATTCAGCACCAAATACACATCAAAAGCATTTTATTTACTGAGATTTCAATTTTGGAAGATGTTGTCCCAAATTCTCATCCTTAGCACACAGAATACACTTGCTATTAGATATTTATACTTGTAAACAAAACCGTTGTTTTGGTTCCTGTCGCTGCTTTATCAAGTAATTAGCTTATTCCTTAATCATGTTCACCGCAGGGTGTCTATGTCTTACCAAGAAGTCTTGTCGGTTGTTTCATTCATTCATCGGTTTCAATCCTTATCTTTGTTTCTGGACATGATTATTGATTACCCTTGTGTACTGTTGCAATCTTGTGTTTTTTTTTTTTGTTTTGTTTTTTATCACCGCCAACATGGCCTGTCTTATCCAAATGGACGTTACTGAACTCCGTTACGAACCACTTTATTAAGCCAAGTTCTTTGATACAGTATGTTTATGCGATTGCAGCCATTTAATCAGTTTCATTTGCAAAAGTTGCTTGAGTCTAAATATACAAGAGCACAGCTAATTTGCTTCCAAATTAGCATTTTCTTGGCAGTCTTTTCTAAAAGAAAGCAAGGGAAGCCGTGGGGATATACTGACCTTTGGGAGTTAGCACAAAGTGTTACTGTAGCCTGTTGCTAAGCAACACCCTTCTTCACAGATAGCAACCTAAAAGATGTACTAATCATGTTTATTAACTGAAGATTTTTGGAACATCCATCACAGGACGGGCATAACATTACAGTATGTTTAAGATGCTGCTAGGTCCACAATTAAATGGCAACTCAAACAATGACAACAACAACAACAACAACAACAACAAAATATTTGGTAACTAATTACATCAGGACAAATAAGCAATTTAGATAAATGTCTCTCGTTTACTCTTCACTAAAAAAGGTCACGTCATGTAGAAGTGATGGACGGATGCAAGTACCACAAACCTTGAGGCATGATTACTTATTGAACTAAAGCACAGGATTCTTAGGCAGGGCTGAGGACTGAAGCACAGTATCACACTAATGAATTCATCTACACTGCCTGGCCAAAAAAAAAAAAAGTTTAACCCTTGCCATGTCGAAAGGTTCGAAAAATTAGCCTGTATCAAGCAAAGAAAATATTCCACATATTTTCCTTATGCATTATTAAAATCTAGAGGGATAGGAGTGTCAACTTTATAGAAGGAAATCATGAATGACCGTGACAGGAGATCACTTATACACTTGGTGGAAGCTGACGATAGTAAAAATGTTTATCGGTGAAAGTAAGAGTATTTCCATACACAGTGAGCTGAGAATTCACAGGATTGCAAGTAAACCACTGCATGGCCATAATAAAAACATTTGTTAGTGAAACTAATTTGAATTAAAAAAAACTCTTCAATTTACTGGGAAACATAAAGATTGGATCAAGAGTGAGAGTTCAGATCGACCCTATTCCAGAGCAATGGGAACGTGAGGGTAAGCGGGGAAGCAATGCACCAATCATGCATAGTGCCCACTGTACAAGCCTCTGGAGGCAGTGGGTTGCTTCAGTTGGTCAGGTCTAGACTCAGAAACATTATGTGGCATAAAAATGAAGTCAGCTAAATGTACTAAATGACCAGGTTATTAAATTAATGGATTTTTTTTGCTTCCCTGATGGCACAGACATATTCCAGAATTCAAACTGTGAAAAAAGTGTTTCTGGGAGCATGAGGAATCATTTTCACATATGAACTCGCCATCGCATTGCGTGCTGTAATCAAATCTAAAGATGGTGAAACTAATTATATTTTTCTTGACCAAGCACTGTAGTTTTTGTACTGCATGCATTTTTGTGGAAAAAAACTAACCTGATTGCAAGTGCCGATGTCCACACCGCTCTTAAGGTACTCCACAACTTTATCGATGTTCCCAGCTCTTGCAGCTCGTAAGAAGCTGGTGTTGCTGTCCGACTGGATAATAGAAAAAAAAGACAATATTAGTATTAGTGAGGATCCTGCCATATAAAATTGACCAGCTGATCAGGGGTTAGAAATCCTGTCACAATCATGTTCAATATTTTGGTTTGCAGTTTAATGATGATGATGAAGACACCCCTTGTTAAGCTCGTTATCCCAATACCCCCTTAGTACTATTATGTGTAACTCAATAGTGGCACAATACTTTTATATATATATATATAATCCCATATAAGCAATATTGAATGATTTTAACAAATAATTTGCTTTGTCATTTGGATGCACATGACCATACACAGTTCTGTTTCAGATGATGTGCTCCTGAAGATTCCACTTGTATAAAAACTGTGTACAGCAATTCCAAGCCATCTGAAAATGAAACCTGACCTCATAAAATTTCTACTGCATTTCAAAACAGCATTTTCCATCTTTTGTGATTTGTAAGAGCAAAAAAATATATAAATATATTAATTATAATGCTAATCACAGCATTATTTGTAGTATTGTATAATAACTTGCATTACTGCTTATTATAGTGAGACTTGGTTTACTGTATCAGCTGCTTGCAAAAAACACAAGGTGACATTAAAATATATATTTATGTACTGTATATAAAAGTACATGACTATGCAAATATCAATATGCTAGTCAGCACATTAATAGCTATTTCCTTAGTAGCAGCACAATTCCAAATTAATGCTGTGTAAAGGTAAAACACATAAAATGCAGAAGCACATGGACATTATAGCAGTCAAGACAAAGTCAGGATATTATATATGCAACGACAATATTAGTTTAGCTCTTTAAAAAAAAAAAAATAAAGGATTTCTAAATTTAAAATGACATTATCTAGCTGCCTTTGGTCACGCAGTGCATGTTGCTAGCCAGTTGCTACTGGCTTTGAAATTAGCAAGGTTAGCCATCTAGGAAACTTACTAGCTTTTACATTCTATTCCCTTTCTTTACTTACTAATAATGCAAATTTGACAGGACAATAAGTTTTGAATAGCTTACACATTGTATGTGCATTTATATGACAATAGTTAAATAAAAATCCCTGTGGCAGCTACTGGATATGGCAATATATAGCAAGATACACAAGAACATTACTTTATTGTTATATGAAACATATTATGGCTATCCTAAGTGACCTGATATAAAAAATATATAAAAAAAAAAACTGGAGTGGTTGGCTAAGTAAAGACTATCTTTGAGATGCCAGGACTAAAAAAGCTTCATTTTCAACAGAAGAGCATTCACAGAGCCAAATATTTGTAAACTACAGAAAGAGAATGTAAAAGATTAACTATAGTAACTGTATTTATAAAAGTTATAAAATATGCAAAAGGATTTAATTATCATATTTGAATAGTTTAATTTATTAAAAAATATATAGAAAAATATTAATGAATGCATCATATTTGGTGCAATTATATCTTATTACCCTGTTTTTATTTCAGGCACAAAGCAACAGAATTTAAATCTAAGAGCAGCAGTAGGATGAGAGTGGACTGCATAGCAGTCATGCAGATGGATTATGTTTTCCAAAAAAAAAAAAAAAAAAACCACTTGCTATAAGTAATCTTCAGACAAAGTCCTTATTCATTTAAAGGGCACACAATCACATCTGAGTTTGTGTGCGTGTATAAATTGCACCAGAAGTTATGGCTTCTATCAGTTTCTTCTAAAGAGTATCTGTGTGACCATCCTGAAAAGGATGACATTGTTCTCCTAAGTTTAATCAATTGTGGTTAACATGACAGCCCCCGACCAGAGCATTTTCAGAAGTCTATTATATGCTTTTTCTTTAAGCCACATGAAGAAAGCCTCTGTATCTTGCTCTCTTGTTCTTTCAGCCACAAACAGCATTGGCATTTTTGGGATTAAGACTCATAATCTACAGATATACAAATACTGTATTAATACTCATATTCTATCAATACTCATTCGTATATCATATTTCCAGTTGGTCTCTGGGAAGCTATGAATTACTGTCGGCAAACAGGAATTAAAAATATTCCAAATAGAAACAAATAATAAAAATAGAGTAATACACCTATACACTAGAGAAGTATTGAAATTGTGAAATGTAAAGTGTGATTGTTCAACAGCAGCAGAGTATGGTGCACAACTGGCAGAGCAGGTAAAATCACAATTACACCGGCAATTTGGGATCTAAACAAAATTTGGCGTAGTGTCGGTATGTCAAGAGTACTATGAACAGAAGCAGCTCCAAAAAGTGGTTGCAATAAAGATAATGATGATACAATATTGATGAACAATAGTGTGATTCCTAGAGAAATCACTCTAATGAAATGAACAAATAGAGACAAAACAATGTACAGTACTATAGCAAAAATGAAGCAAATAAATTATGTACAATTCTGTAATGATGTACAGATACTCTTGTTATCTGTTCTACTTTAGCAATGGTCTTTAATAGTTTAGACTTTGACTTCTTTACAGTAGAAGAAAAAAAATATGAAGGAATCAAAATATAAATAAAATATGATGATGATGCACAATGGTAATGATATCTAGGAATAATGATGACAAAAATGCAAACAAACTCTCTTTTTTTCATATTCTATTTATATTTAAAAAATTCAAATTATTTGATTACCTTTAAATAATCAGCTCAAATAATTACTTTTTTTTTAAATAAGTGGCTTGTTTAATAAACCATGCTCTATTATTCTCAGTCCTGTCTATATACGAACGTAAATGCAATATATGTGTGAAATGAAAAGTAAGAATTAATATATGTATATATTAAAATATCTGGGAAAACAGAAATTACTGAAAGAAGGCTGTGCAGACGTGTCAGACAGAGAGAATAAGAGAGAGACCTGGTTTAAACCAACAACTGGTTTTCAGTTTAGACATAAAGAGTTGCCCAAATTCAAATAAGAAGAATGATGCAACCTGTTTGTTTTGGTGGAGTGACTGCCTCAGGAGGCGGCAGCAGGCGCCAGGATCCACTCGTCTGCCCCTCATACTGGGCTTGGATACACCCTGCTGTGCCTGCTATATACACACAGGTGTCCCAGGATAACACTCAGGAGGCTTTGCTGTAGTATCTCTCTGGGAAGGGTGGCATTCACCTCACTTACAGGTCTTTGCCCTTAAATGTCATCTTAGCTTGGTTTGACTTACTTTATTATATCAGAGTTAAACCCTGTAAATTAAACCTTTATTTCAACTTTATCCAAAAACTACTGCTTCATCGTGTTTTAAAGCTTTCTCATAACACCACTGAAGCTATTTAATTCACTTAATAATTATTACAATCTTTTTAACCTATATTTGTTACCTAAACATTCTGGTCCATGTATTGAGCAACTCCCTTCTAAAATTCTGTGCGTCACAACAAATCACTGAGTTTCTACCCACAAATCAGACAGCTTGTGACTTACAAATAAAACGGAGTAGGCTGATTCCTTTCTTCTTCCTTTTCTGCATTCATGAAATTAGATGAGATTGGTTGTGGAATACAGTAGATGATTCTTACTAGTTCACAACGGCTCCAGTAACAAAGCAGAAATACCCTAGGATGATATTCATCAGTCGATGTCTGATTATATTGCAAAGTCAAACATTATCCTCAGGCAGCCAACAATGTGCACTACAGATAAAATATATGCAAACAAAAACAGTTTTATGCCTCATATCATAACTATGAGCTAGAGAAGAAATGGCTGATTGTCCTTAAACTCCTACATAACATTTTTGTTGTAAGTCTTTTCTTTACAGTCAAGAGAGCTTGACCATTTTCCTATTAATTACAAAAACCTATGTCTAACCCATACAGAAACCCTGGACTGTTATAGCTGAGTCATTCAACCAACAGAGAGCCTTCAGGTAAGAATAAAACAGGCTGATACTCATTTTAATGACTCATTTACTCAGAGGAAATTGTACATTTTAAGGTATTAGAATGACTTCTAAGTCATGGCAAGGCTGAGGTGTATTCATTGTCAAGTGCACACATACAGTATACATTATAGGGACAAAAGTATTTGGCCAAATTTGCAATGACATTGTCTCCAAAACATATACATTGAAACCTTGTATTGTGAGCATAATCGTTCCAAAAGTGTTCTTGTTTATTAAAACACTCATATATCAAAGCAAGTTTCCCCCATAAGAAATAATGAAAACTCAGATTATTTGTTCCACAACCCAAAAAAATAAATATGCACACATAAAACTCCATGATATTTAGTACTCGTATATCAAGACTCGTTGGTTTATCAACCAAAAAAATTTAACACAAATTTTTTGCAAACCGGGTTACTTGCAATCCAATGTTACACTGTACTTAAATATGGAGTTGGTCACCAATTTGCAGCTATACCAGCGTCCAGTCTTCTTGGAAGGCTGTCCACAAGATCTTGGAGTGTTTCTGTGGGAATACAACCACCAGTGGGGTTGAGGTCTGTGCAGGCCAGTCAAGTTCTTAAAAGCGCTATTCAAATAAAGTAATTGAACTGAAGTTCTTCCACACCGAACTCATCAAACCATGTCTTTATAGTCGTTGCTTTGTTCACTGGAGCACAGTAACGTTGCAATAGAAAAGTGTCTTCTCCAAACCGTTGCCACAAAGTTGGAATCAAAGCATTGTCCAGGTATGCTGGAGTATTAAGATTGCCCTTCAGTGGGGATAAAGGGCCTGATTGAAACAAATTATGAAGTCAATAATTTACAGGTTTGCCCATTTAGTGCACTTTGGTGCCACTTGATTTATGGGCGAACAACATAAAACAAACAGTTGCTATAGAGTGATTTTGGGAAGCATTTGCCAAAATTTGGAGTTTGTTGAATTAGCTGTTTTCCTGACATGTAGAGTGATGTGAGATGTTTACAGTGGATGCAGCTCCTGGCACACAGTGTGACTTTGACCAGATGGAAACAAGCAATGGGTGCCCTTTGGGTGGAGATGAACAAAAAGGTGACAGTGAGACATGGTAGAGAAGGGAGGACCATCCGGTGCTGTACATCAGCCATGACTCTCTGATACTGTTTAGTGTGATGCCCTTTTACTCTGTATTCTGACCACAATCTCCTGCAGTGCTGCACAACATAAAGCTTGCCAACGCACGGATTACTCATTGGTATCTGGTAATGGATTAAGACCCTTTAACTTCACAATGAACCAGTTTTTTTTTTTTCTCCAGACCTGTGTAATTTGAAAGGGGTATGTGGCCTAGAGAGGTGTTACTGTCCATCTAAATTGCCAAGCATACAAGCTCAAATTAAAAAGCTCATGTGCATTCTTGCCTTGAGTCAGAGAAGATGGATACAGAGATAAACTCACAGACAAGAACTCTCAGCTTGGTGCACTCTCACTTTAACATGAAGATTTGTGGATGATGAGCCTCACTGTTCTAAGATCAAACAGAACAGTAAATATGATAGATATTCATCCCCAGAGAGCATATCTACTCTAATCAGTCCACTACCTGAAGGAGTTATGAATAATACAACATTGGACTATGAGTATCATTGCTAAAGAACATCTAAACTCTGCCTATTGACCACACAGACCACTGTCTCTGAGACCGTGACGGCAGAACCTTTCCTAGGACAGATGCAACACGTTCTTATTGCGGTTTTGTTTATGCTCTCCTTCGCAGTGACATTTTATCCTTTTGTATAGCAAAAAGTTCATTTGAAAGAGAAGAACATATTGAATCCCTCAAACATGACAAGAGACTGAAGAAATGGAGGACATAAATACAGTAAGCCACATGTTAAAACGTCCCTCTGCAATGAACCATCGCTGTGCCAACAAAATTGAGGGTCACCTTAAAACGGAACTTGTGTACGGTACGGATCGTGTTCATTATCCACAGCCGCTGCATCCGACTGCCAAGTTTTTCATTAGACTACTTACATTTATCAGCCAAGATAAATGTCCAGAAAATTTTGAGTACACACACGCACACTGGGTGGCACCTGTGCATCATTAAAATCTATTTCTGGAAATCTTATCATCACACTACAGCATGTGTGTGTTTACATGCCACCCAGCAACTATCTGAATGACATTCAAAGTTCCTTGGGCATGCCCCGGGTGCCTATAACAAAATAATCCTCTTCAGTAACAATCGTAAAGTAATAAAGTAATATCATAGACTGTAAGACCTTAAGAAACAATAGAAGCCTCTAAGTTTTCCAACCTTATCTTTTCTGGATTTCCTGCTAATCTGCCCTACCAGAAAAAGAAGGGATAAAAAAACATTCTTGTGCTTCTTTGGTTAAATAGTGAGTATAAAAATGTTGATTGAAAATGAACATGGTCTCAAGTGAACAGTTAGTCTTAAATACTAATGTCATGCAGTGCCAGGCAGTAAAGCTGTTTAAATCAATTAGCTTGTAAGAAGCTAAACAATGTTTTTTTTTTTACCCGATAAACAATTTATGTATTCTTGACAAGCATACAGTAATATAAGGGCTGAAAGAAATGCAAAAGTGGGAATAGCTTTTTTAATTAAGTGACATGGGTCATTAAAATTGCACATGGTTGATAGAGTAACTCTGTCCTCTGTCCAATAGTCTCAATCACAAGTGATGCATCACTGAAATCATTGTCACAGTTGATGGTCTCCCACTGCGTGGTTTGTATTCAGTGCAGGTTTACCCTTCTTTAAACTTCCCATCCATCTGTGCACATGGTTCTTGTCAGTGGTGTCATCACAATATACATTCTGTAGCACAGTGGGAGACCATCATTTTTTGTGACAAACTAATTTCAAACTAAAATTCCCAATGGAAAAGGATTAGTTCTTAAGAATCAGTAAATTATGATAGTTCAATCAGTAGTCATCATCTTACAGTATACTGGGAAAATACTCAGTATGCATCGAACACATGCTTCTAAAGAGCTCCTGATGAAGCAGTCTGGCTAAGGATCAGTTGATTGTCCTGGTTTGATTTATACCACTCAACCACGTGGCGTGATTTCATTTAATCTCTTCAGCAATAACCCCAACCCCAAGGACACACGGTGTGATGAGAGGACAGTATATCTGAGTCACCATTCATCACAGCCAGAAGGATGAAACACAGTTTGGCTTCTAGAATGAGCAGGGAACCTGGCACTCACTTCTTTTTCCATGTCTTTGGACAATAACAAGGTCTAAAAGAAAGGATATTTAAAGGTAGCATACTTGATTAGCATATGAAATGGCACCCGCATGCAGTCAGTCAGTGCGTTAATAGTGTGTGGCTTCAGGAATGAAATTGGAGGTCTTGTGGCCCAGCGAGTTTTCTCTGACCCCAACCATCTTCCCAGACATTTTTTGCAGTTACATTTAAAATAATTCAGACGCTCTAAAAGGCTCTGAGACAGTGGTGGCTCGTCGTTTAAAACTCAGGGTTACTGAGCAGAAGGTCAGGAGGTCAACCCCTAGCAGTACCATTCTGCCACTAAGCATGGCTCTTAATTATCTCGAACTCTTCCTTTTTTTTTTTTTTTTTACAAAGGGTATGAAATTAGGCTGTTTTATCTTGTGCTAGAGTTTGGTACTTTTGTTTAAAAGTGTTATCTCAGACTCAATATATAGTTCTGCTTTGTGTGCATTTTGTTCATCTCTGTTTACCACAGCATTTTACACATACTTCACTAAATAAAGAATATTGCATACTGGTGCTACCAATAAGCACAGGTGGCTAGAGTAGCTAAAAACTGTACTCAAGTAAGAGTAGCTGTACTTCAAAATAATATTATTCAAGTAGAGGTAAAAAGTAGTCATCCAAAATATTACTCAAGTAAGAGTAAAAAAGTATTCGGTCAAGTACAAAAGACTACTCAAGTACTCAGTAACTGTTTCATTGTAATGTCAGATTTATTAATATATTTTTAATTATGTGAGCAGCCAAACAGAGTGATAAAATAATGTACAAATTCTGACATTTCCAAATAATAAATAAATGAAATAAAATTCATAAAATAAATGAATAAAACTAAATATCTTTACAAAATATCAAATTAAGGAACAAGAAAAACAAATGCCCTAATCTCACCTTTTACACAACATAAAGCTTTTGAAAGAAATACCTACTGTAGGTAACATATGTATGTTTGAACAGTGTGGACTATTTCCTGTGTAAGAGATGCTGTATATTCAGTTGACCTGCAAATGACTCAGCAGATAGAAGATAACATTAGAACATGTGTATAAGAGGTCTCACTTTACCATAAACTGTGTCCAGCAGAACAAATGTAAGAAACATATATTTTTTAGCCTCTAGTTTATTTGCTAATTATATATTTTAACACTGCAACATTAAATAAAACAGCTAAACTAACCGCAACATGTTTCCTTCGCTGTCTACCAATGCTGAAGATACAGAATGACTAAATGTGGTTATTGTTATTGCGGCTGATTGGTCAAACGGAGTCATGTGATTGTTGTTGCTACGTCTGATTGGTGAAACACAGTCATGTGGTAGATCTACTGGCTGCATTTCTCTGGCAAAAATAAATAATATTTAAAAATGTATAAAATAAACAGTTAGAAAAGTAACAAGATGAGTGTAGCGGAGTAAAAGTAGCGCTTCTACTTCACAAATCTACTTTTAAGTTAAAATAAAAAGTATGGTGTGGTAAAACTACTCATAGAAGTATTTTTTTTTCTTCAAAAAGTTACTTAAGTAAATGTAACAGAGTAAATCTAACTCGTTACTACCCACCTCTGCCAACAAGGGTGTATTTTTTTTTTATTATAAAACTGCGTAATCTGTTTCCTCTAACCAGTTGGTTGAATGCATTTCTTTATTCCAACATTGCATGTTTATAATACAAGAAAATCTGAGTAAGTTAAAATTATGATTAATCGTATTATATAAACGTAATATACAGTATGAACAGCCCACAGATAAGTATTTAAGCAATGCCCTAAGAGGATTAGAATTATTCAGAATTATTCATGAGGAACAAATAATAGTACAAATATAATCTATATTGAAACATCTTACTCTTAAATAAGCAACAAAGTACCATAAAACACACTTCCTCTCTACCACGGTCTAGTCAGATCACTTTTGACATATTGTCAGACTGAGTTCTGTCCTGAGAATAGAAAACTATATGTCATATAGGAATTATATCTAATATCTATCTATCTAATATCTAATATCATATATCTAATTTTCCCCTCACCTCTAATTTATTTAATTAGTTAGTTAGTTAGTGGTAATTCGGTTCTCATAAAACTGTACCCAGGTATCTTATGGTTAAACGTCAGTTAGAATGGCAAAAATGAAAATAAATAAATAAATAAATAAAATAAAATAAAATTAGAGACAAGATCCATTTGTGGACTAGTAGCCAGAAAGTGTCCTCTTCCACACGTCTCTGATACTCTAATACAGCTGTCACAGATTACTCAAAGACCCCATGATGGCCTGTGTTAGCAAGTAGTGAGTTTCGTACCAATTATTTTTCTTGTTCAGTTTTATGATTGCCAGACACCTCACTCCTCTACTGTAACATTTCAAAACAGCTGAACTGTGAACTGTAGCACCGTATCGAAGCAAACTATTGGACACTTTGTGATTCCCAAAGTGTGAAAGCTGCAGCCTTGCAGAAATCAACAGCCAGATCATTCAATCTGTACACTGCGGTTTCAATTTTCAAATTTCAATCAGTAAATATGACGTGCCTGGATCCGACCAGCTGTTCGGTCACGTAACCAATTCACAGAGGCTGGTAAAAAATCATTGGAATAGAACAGCCATACAACATATCCGCACTTTATTAGGAAAATCTGTCAAACATGTCATGCTATAGATAAACTAAAAAGAAGTCGTTGTTAAACGCATAAAGATTTGTTACTGTGTGTGCATCTGAGTTTAAGGTCCAAGTGGAACAGTGTAACGATATGATTCCAACCACAGCTCCGAAACGACAAAGTAAAACGTCAGGAAGATGCAAATCTGCAGAGTCTTACCGAGGGTTCGGTGCTCCAGCTCTGATTCGAACCATCAGTATTAGAAGTAGGATTACTCCGTTCTGGATTTTCCTCCGTTTCTCTGGGCATTTTATGCATTGCTCTGTTGCCCATGGCAACTATGATTGAATTTCATCTCATTACAATTTTCAAGCAAAGTGGAAACTTACTAATACTAAACAAATCTTCCTTAAGCTTCAGTCTTGTGTCTTACTAGGAGCACCATGCCACTTTACTCTCTTGTTTATTTGCTAGAGTGACATCCAGCTTCTTCCATAAACAGAAAGAACCATCTACTGCTGGCGTCTTCACTGTTCATTTGAGCCTCAGCTATTTTTACACCCACTAGCTATGCATGTGAGTGGAGTATCAGTGGTATGTTTGGAACTAGAAAGTGTACAGGAGTACACGGCGACTGGGGTGAAGGTGGGAGCTCATACTGTATACATGTACATTAATTGACTACAACAATACCGTGGCAACAGGTACAACTTAGGCCTTGGGTACAAATCATGCCTAGATGTGTACCTGGTAATATGGAAAGTACAGCATTATTGTTTTAATGTACTCTACATACTAAGCACATTTTATTAAACTTTGCATGTTGCATATAAACATTTTCACAGACTCCCCATCAGATTTACAGGAGTTTTAGTTACACTATTACATTTACATTATAGCATTTAGCAGACACCCTTACTCAGAGTGACTTACATTTATTATCTCATTATACTGTACATCTGAGCGTTAATAATCTTGCTCAAGGGCCCAACAGGAGCAGCTTGGTGGTTGTGGTTTGAACCCAGGACTTAACCTCTGAGCTACTCCTGCTAACTCTGATAAATCACATACTGTATAAAATGTGCAAAGTGTGTTCACAACTTTACATTTGAGTATGCTCTGCAAACTCCATACCAGGCAAAGCTCCCATAGAGCAGAAAATGACGAAACGATGACTAAGCCGTGAAAGAGCATCTCCTGATCACAGCGTGTGCTAAATGTTCCAGTAATTACAGTGTGTTGGCCACCATAGATAACACACACACACTTCCTCTTTCATAGAGAGCCATTTCTGCCCTGATTTTTTATCTCTTTTGGTTTATTTGTTTTCTTTCATGGATTTCTCTTTGGATTGCTTTCTTTGTAGTGAAATGACTACATTTTTATAATAGCATCATTGAAGCTGATGAATCAAAGTTCCTATTATAAATGGGACACACAGCTAATAATTTCCCCCACTCATGATGCACATATGTTTAAAAAATCTTGTGTTGTGCATATACTGTATTTGTGATTCATTGTGTTCATTTCCCATATGTATGGAGACTTTTGGACTACTCTGTACTATGACCATATTACTAACTCCTACTTAATAACCCCTAGTGGGCGGCCTGGTTGTACCGTATAACTCCCCATAAGCCCACTTAAATCCCTCGGCACTAGTAAAAGTAAAATTAAACACCGACTGTATAGTGATTTCCACACTACCCAGGTTATGTTACGATATATTGTACTAGAAGTAGTCTATTAATTCAGGAGAATCCAAAAAACAAGCCCCAACAAATCTATTGATTCTACTCTCATGATCAATAATTTGTAATTCATTTAGATTTCGACCCAGTGAGTGACTCTACTAATCTCTAAGCCATAAAGTAGTCCCGCGAGATGTGATATGATTTATTAAAGCTACAGCACACTGCAGTGTAGCTATGTGTGGGAGGAAGAGTTAAATGTCCCCATTCTCCTTACAAACACAGACTGGAAGTCAGAAAAACATGACACAGCATTACACTGTCTCGTCATACAGTAAATAGGATACTGGACAGAAGTCTAATCCACACCTGAAGCAAAGAAAAAGGTAAACTGGTGAACTGTTGTAGACTTGTAGACCAGTGCCAGAGCAACAGGTGACCAGGTTAACTATTCATTCGTGCATGCCTGATGCAGTCACAGTTTCCTAAACAAGAAGACTCGTAAACAGCATGACAACGGAGCCACCACTCGTTTCTTCAAGTTAAATTTCATTACATTTGGATGCAATTTAAAAACTGGTAACAACACCCTCATTTTCCCTTTCGTCTGTTCCAACCACTCAGCATTCTGCATCACTTGCTTTTTATGCTTGAATGAGTTATAGGCCATTGTGTGGCTTAACAAACAAAAAAAAAACATTCCTTAAAAACTGGTCAGGTACAGGAACTGGACTGAAAATGAGAGCCAAAAATGAGAGCCAAATAAGTCCTCCAGGAAGCCTGGAGAAATATTTTTCAAGACTACATTAAAAATACAGGAACATCTGGCTCTATGGAAGCAAAATTTTAAGAAATGAGGGCTGCCGCAAAATTTTGCAAAGTATTATACATGTATGTATGTATAAATAGATGGATATAGTATACGACACAGTGGCTTAGTGGTTAGCATGTTGTCATATACCTCCAGGGTCGGGGTTCAATTCCCAACTCAGGTCTGTGTTCATGGTTGGTTGGTTTACCAATAGTATTATAGTATTTGAATGACAACACACACACAAATATATATATATATATATATATATATATATATATATATATATATATATATATATATATATATATATATATACTGTATATAAATAAAATACCTTTCTGTAACTAAATTTCTGGCAACTCAAATGTATCTCACAAATGATCATAATGACCACTCTTTTAATTACTCTAACTGATATTTCATGCTGAGAGCAGATATTTTTTTTCATGTTTACCCCACTACAATCAAATTGCATGCTTTAATTCTTTGATAGGTGCAGAAGACAAACATATCTAATCTGTGATAAAACACATGCCAGGCATAGTGGGGGTTGGGACACTAAATCAAAGTTTAATCTTCAAAAAAAAATAATAAAATAAATAAATAAATAAATAAATAAAGTATTTAGCAACATACAGTAATCATCAAAGGCATAGTGTAATTAACCTAAAACAAAAGTGAAATCTCTAAATCATATTCTATGTTAATGCTATCAAACACAAATACATTGGAGAACCTCATATGGTTTTGTAAGCAAGAGGCAGTACGCGTCTTACTGTAAGTTAGTCTATGTCTACGAAGGACTATTTATATCTTTGACACAAATGTAATCACTTCAAACTATAAATTCTTGTCTTGACTAGCTTAAACACCTCAAAGAGTACTGCAGTCCTCATCATTTACAGTGGCTACACGATTGCACTGAGTAAGGATGGGGAAAAAAAGGAGTCAGGGGCTATGTTACCATAGCAACTCGGACAGCTGGACTGCAAGGGTTTATTGGCAAGCTTGGTATGTCTGTGTGTGTGTGTGTTTTCTCTGTTTTCAGCATTTAATCTTTATTGCACTGCATACAGTATACCGGCTTACTATACAATAGCATGGTGGAAGGAGATTAGTTAAGCGACACACATCAGGCACAAATATATCGAGCTGCAAACCTTTAAAGAGATGTTTACCGAAGGGAGAAATACTAGCTTGGCACTGATAAAATATTAAATGATTTGTTATTGATTCCACCCAACAAGGATTTCCTTAAAATCAAATCTTTTTAATGGATATAATACAAGGTTTGACTAATTAGAGTAAGTAGTAGATTACAGTCTGTAATTAATTACCATTAATTCATTTAGCCGAAATCATAAATCTGCTAAATACAATTCAAGCATATTTGATAGGCAAAAAATGACATAATTTAACGGAATAAGGCAGAGTTGATATTAAATATTGCAAAGTCCAATTTTTTTTTCTTACTTCAAACTGCATATACTGTACAGAGTGCAGAAATGCACAGATTGCTGTTTTGCATAACACTCTCCAGATTACTGTCGAGGCACAAGTGGATTGCAAGCGCGTTCGCTTAGAATGAATAAGGCTGGATTATCAGCCCAGTGCACAGAGCCAGATGTGGAGGATTTTTAAGTCAGTTGATTTAGAATCTGAAGTACATACAGTATACAGTACTGCAGCTCTACCCCCTTCATAACACAGGACCCTTCTGAGCAGCATGCTAATTCAGTCACTCGCATCGTGACATGTTTTGTGCTTATGTGTTCTTCTGGATATGACTGAGGTGGGTTGATTAGCAAAGACGCATGTAAAATCGAAAACCTAAACATACAGTATGTTCATTTGAAGCATAAAGAATAGAATAAAAGAAATAAAAGAAGGGAAATGAAAGAACTGGTGAAAACCATTGTTGTGAATAAATTATGACTTAGCAAGTACATGTTCCTATTTCTCTGTGAAGCTCTCTGTGTGCTTGGCTGATCTTTTGGTCTCACTAACTGCTTCATAGCATTCAGACTGAAATTTGTGTCTTCTTATTCATTCCCTCTTATCCTGGTCAGGGTCTCGGAAAACCTGGAGCCTATCCCTCGGGACTCGTGGTACGAGGCAGGGTACATCCTGGATGAGGTCCCAGTCCATCGCAGTGTACAATCCTCTACAGTCAAATTGGAAATGCCAATAAGCCTACTCTGCATGTCTTTGGACTGTGGGAGGAAACAGAAGCATTCGGAGAAAACCCACCAAGCACTGCAAACTCCAGGCATTCAGGGTTCCCAAGGAACCCTCGAACCAGGATGTGCAAGACTGTAGTGCTAACCAACATGCAACTCTGCCACCTATAACCAACCATACATGCTAAAATATATATTTTGTATTTCTTTTTGGAATATTTCTACGGCTTCATTATTATGATGAAAGAAACACCATTACAACACATTAGAAACATACACAACTCCAGTTGTTCCTGCTCTTGATCCTGTGGAATTCATTAACAGTAGGTGTCTGTCTATATTGTCCTTATCTAGAGAGAGAGCGTCAAGATGGTTTGCTGTAATTTAAAGCGAGCATCAGAATAGGTAAAAAAAGATCACTTAAGTGAATCTAAACGGCATGGTTGTTGGTGCCAGAAGGGCTGGTGTGAGCATTTCCAAAACTGCTGATCTCTGGGGATTTCCCCACACAACCAAAATAACAAAATATCCAGTAAACAGGGGTTCTCTGGGTGAAAATGCCTTGTTGATGCAAGAGGTCAGAGGAGAATGGCCAGACTGGTTCCAGCTGATAGAAAGGTAACAGTAACATCTCATTACACCTGAGGTATGCCACAGAGCATCTGAGAACACACAACATGTCAAACCTTGAAGCAGATGAGCTACAGCAGCAGAACATCACACCAGGTGCCACTCCTGTCAGCTAAAGAATGGGAAACTGAGGCTACAAATTGCATGGGCTCACCAAAATTATACAATATAAGATTGCAAAAACACTACCTGTATGATGAGTCTGGGTTTCTGCTGTGACATTCATAGAGTAATGTAGGGTCAGAATTTGGTGTAAACAACATGAAAGCATGGATCCATCCTGGTGTAATAGTGTCAGGGATATTTTCTTGTTTGTAATGTGTATCCATCCATCCATCCATCTAGGAACTCTGTAGTCCAACAAGAGACCGTGGAGGCCAATAGTGATCATAATATTTATTCACAACTGTGGTAGGACTGAAGCCAACATTCACACACACGTTCACACACTAAGGCCAATTTGGGTATGCTAACTAGTCTAATCTGCGTGTCTTTGGACTGGAGTACCTGGAGGAAGTAGTGTATATAGTCCACATATAATCATGTCAGGTTCAATTTATAATAATTTTTTATGTAGGGTAGAATGTACTGTTTACAATACGGATTGCTTGGATTTTGATGTCTAGTGTTTGCAGAATATGTTCAGAATGATTACCTGTTCATATGGGTGTTAATTCCTTCAACAGCATTAAACCTAGTTTGGAGAACTTTGCAGTATCCACTAGGGAGCGACTAGAACCACGCAGGTCCTCCATGCTTGCCAGTTATATAGCAGATTTATAAATAACAGGAGCAGTCCACACAGAAGGACATGGAGGTTAGCTAAAGCAAGAAGTCTCATTTATTTGCTTCAAGCATTAAAATGGCTCCTCGCTTTGCAGTCTTCATCTACAATGTGTGAGCTCGACCATGTTCCAGATTCTCATGTAAGATTCATGGAGAGTCTAGAGCACTTCAAAAATGTAAAAAAAAAACAAAAAACAAAGGAGAAGCATGAAAGTGATTATCTGTCTCCGACTGCAGTCCTTACTTTTTAAATCAAAAGAGTATGGATTATGTCTGACCTGTGCACAAAGTCTAAACAATATCTGGCCTAGACACAACACACCCGCAAAGGTAAATAAATACTGCACTGTATATGAATACATTTTAACCCAGGCTGTTTTTCCAGACATAACAAGGCTAAATTTAATGCAGTTAAAGTATATTTGTGCATTCACTCCATATTTGCTTCTATAAGATTAACAGGTAATTATCATTGAAACTACATACATATTTTATATGTGCTACTTGGGGCTAAAATCATCTTTATAGAAAATCTGTTTTTTAGTTCTAAGGCTTAGTCTGCGTTCACATTACTAAGTGATTCAAATCCGATTTTTATACCTTAATGTGGCACAGATAAGCGGCACGGTGGATTTGTGATTAGATTCCTGCCTCAGGTCTGTGTGTATGGAGTTTGCATGTTCTCCACGTGCGTTGCGAGTTTCCTCCTGGTACTCCGGTTTCTTCCCACAGTCCAAAGACATGCAGATTGGGCTAATTTGCATTCCTAAATTGTCCATATGAATGAATCTTCATATGATCATGTGTTTGTGTCTACAATATGTGTGCTCTGCGATGGATTGGCACCCTGTCCAGAGTACATCCCTCCCTCATGCCCTAAGTCTCCTGGGACTGGCTCCAGGCCACCTGTATACAGGATAAAGCTGTATAATACAATTTACAATGAGTGAGTGAGTGAGCGAGTGAGTGATGCAGATCTGATTTTTTTTTAAGGCTGCCAGAATGCACAAAACTGTTTTTCAGATCGGATCTGATTCACATTGATATGAGCCCCTAGATCAGATACATAACCGATACATGGTCATGGTCATGCAGCTTTTTGTCTCTGCGCATGCGTGGGACGCTTGTTGACGTCCGTTAGCACTGGCAGCACGGCAATTTCACATCAGGGCTAGCAAAACAGTAGCTGCTAAAACAGCTAAACACTTTGTTCCTTCCTCTGGACCTCAACAAATGACTGCTTGCCATCCTCCAGATGGCATATTTTTGCTATAAGGGTATCCACTATTTGAAATGAATGAGTGGTCGCACAGATATGACATGTTTTAACCCAGTCGGTACGAGCAAAGATGTATCGTTGTCTGCATGTGTGCCATTTCAGAGGACTGACCCGTCCACATTAGACTCAGATAAAAATCACTCGTAATTATGAAATTACATCATAGGCCTCCGAGTGGCAGAGTGGTAATGTGCTCGCCCTATCATCCGGAGATCGCTGGTTCGGTTCCCGGGTGATGCTGTAACCTCTCGCAGCCGGAGGTCTGGAGAGAGCTGATTGGCCGAGCTCTCTCAGAGGGGAGGGATGAGAGGTACTTGGTGCTCCCACATTCGCGGCTCTACAGCCAATCAGGGGCGTCTGTGAGCTCGCGCAGCGGAAGGAGCGGATAGCGCTGTCCTCCGAGTGTGTTACGCCGCCCCCAACGATGCGTGAGCGAGCAGTTCGAAAAGAAGCGGTCGGTTGGCGTCACGTGGTTCGGAGGAAACACGTGATAGTCTTCGGCCCTCCCAGCTGAGTGGTAGTAGTAGCCTTAATGTGTGGAGCCCCCTAGTGACGGGAGAAATTGGACATGACTAAATTGGGGGAGAAAATTGCGGAAAAATCCAAGAAAAGAAAAAATTTCAATGAATGTATATCATGACATGCAAGTCATAATTGGAATTGAACGACGTGGCTTGCAATACGAACGCTAGTCATTCTTCGTTTAATTGACCAGAAACTTGTCATTTCATCCTTTTCAAATTAAGATTTTTAGTAGTTTTAATGTTTCCCAATAAAGCCATTTAATTAGACCACAATTAAACCAATTTATCCAACAGTGCTGGTTCAGAGCTGTTTCACAATATCTGGCAATTCCGTATCATCCAGATGCACAAACAACTGGCATTTAAACAATAAGACTGATGGATGTCACCTGTTTTGTTTTTGTCCAGGGACGTTACTAATGTACAATACAGCCGGTGTTATCTGCAAACTCCAAAATCAACCTAGAACATTTTATCCTGCAGCACTACAAAAGTAACAAAGCTTACCATAATGTATGGTTTGTTTACTAGGCGATGACACGGTAAACCGAGTACTGAAGAAGTACTGAATCACTGCGCCTAATCATACCTCCTTGTTTCTTTATATGATACAGTGAGTGAATAAGTTGTTTTGCGTCATTGTCTTATGTTTGTCTCTGCAACCTGCCATTTGAAGAGCAGTTTAGTTTCCGTCGAACTGCCGCAAAGTATCGATGTTACATAACTCTCAATCTCTGTGCGAGTAAATAGTCATTTCTCCAGCTTGTTTTTTTTTTCTTCACAGTTCACAATTATAGTCATTTAAGCAACAACGTCCTCAGCAAATAACAGACCCGAACTAATGCAATAAAACTGCAGGAAACATTTGTTGAGATTTTATGGGTGGCTTCCATTAATGCAGATCGAAAACCATGACACCTTTTTTTTTCACAAACGAGCTTCTCGAGAGACGATTTTGAAACGCTGATCAATCTCCTTGGAAACAAAGCATGGCAGAGTGATCATATGGGCATCACTGTAAATCTCACGCCTTTGTGCATGTCGTATATCTCTCTCTCTAAGACATCTCCATACAAACAGCCTTTCATCAAGTATTAGCAATGCAGCGTTAGCCACGCTGCATTTCACTGCTTCTTTAAGACATGCCCTTGATCTCACGCTCCTGTGTACAATCAGAGATTCCCAAATACACAGTCGCATAGCAGCAAATATACTGCACGAATATGTGATGCTGCAGTAGGACTCATACCAGGCTCGGTGTGACACCGGTCACCATGTTATGAGAAGATTAATGAAGCAAGACAAGACGCTGACAACATGCTGAATGCGGTCGGTTTTTTTAGCAAAGAGCTGCTCAAAGGATGCTGTGCTACAATGTAAGCCAGAGGAACGGTGGCTTAAAGCAAAAAAATATATATAAATATATATATGCATGCATATAAACCGGATGTTATTATATGAATACATAAGGAGGAATGAACCAAATATTGGCATGAGGAAGGATATTATCAATATAATATCCTGATGCATTGAAAAAACCGATCCATCAGAGGGAAGGTTTCCTATAAGGGATGCATAAGAAGGTATACATGATTGAAGGCTGAGAAAATGTTTAATGGGGAGGTAAATAGGGAATATGGACGTGATGTAAGAATCCTGGAAATCTCTGGAAGAAATAAAAAAAAAACATAGATGTACTGTAGTTGATGTAACTGGTAGTGATATGGTAAGGGTGGTATGAAATTCTAGGACCCTAGGAAGCATCAGTGCCCATGTTGCTGATGGAGGTGGGATGGGAAAAAAAAAAAAAAAAAAGCCGGTCTGCCGTGTGGCGTACCTTGCGTTTGCGCTCAGCCCGTTCTCTGGAGCGTCTCCTTCTCTCACGTGCCTTCTCCAGCACCTTTGTGTCAGGCTGCTCCATCTCCAAACGGGCCTTTTTGAGGTGCGCCGCCGCGTGCGCCATGATGGATACAGGTTGTCCACAGGAAGACGAAAAATATAAGTTGACAGGACAGGAGTCCGATTGCCAAATGGCAGGCGAGTCTCCTGCCCAAGGGCAGAGAAGGAGCACCTGCTGTCTCTGCACAAGCGCAGTCAGGGAATGAGACAGATCCAAGAGCTCTCTGAACAGACTAGTCCAGACTCAAGCTCAGCCTCCTCACTCTGGGTAGCAGCATCCAACACAGGTGACAGCGTGGATGTGAGAGAAACAATGCAAGAAGGGAGGGGTATAGGATAATCAGAAGTAAACCAGAGAGAGAGAGAGAAGCTGTAGTCCTCCTCCCACGACAGTTCTCTGAATAGACTAGTCCAGATCAGTCTCGTCTCTCTCTAGTTAAAAGCGTACATACTGTAGGTGACGCCAAGTGTGTAAAATAATGGTCGGTGTATAGAGATAAAAGACGGTCAATAAGTAATCCTGAAAGGCAGAACGAGGGGGTGACCCATCCCCGTGTGTCCACACTGCCCCGCTTCAGCACTACATGAACAGTCATGAGAAAAAACATGATGATGCGACCAATCACATTCCTGACTTCCACACTGTACCCACTCGCCGGGACAAGCGGATCCAACCATGCGTGAAAACCAGAGGGGAGGTGGGGGGGAGGGAGATGAAATATTAAAAGCAACCATCCATAGCACATCAACCCCCATCACATTTCCTTCCCACCCGTCAGGAGGAGGAAATGGTGCAGTCTACCTCCACATCAAGTCAAAACAAGCTTGTAAAATCCCAGCACACGTACAGGATCTGGGATGCTCCTCTGATAGATTAAAGAGCCACATCAAAGGGGTGGGTGGGTTGCCGGGTGTCTGCGTGCGTACGTGTGTACCGCCGCATCTATAGCACTCGTTCCATTCTTTGTGTGATGGATGCATTCTACACTCTACACTCTGAATAACGATTAGTAAACACATTTAAATAAAAACAAGGCCGCTCATGAAACGGACATAAAATGAACATTTACAGAATGTTAGGCTAATAGTAAATTAATTATTTATTGTTTAATACATTTTTAATAAAGCCTTTTCAGGAATGATGCAAAGCGACACCAACAGGTAAATAATAAAACTGTGATATCAGTGCAACAAAAACAAACAAACCGGTCTGTCAGGGAGCTTCAGTGCAGCATGCACCCTGGTTTCTTTTACTATGGTGCCATCTGCTGGCTGATTCCCATTATTACACCAAACTGGTTTGTTTTGCACCAATATACTGTATATTTTATATATTTTTTTAAATAATCACAACAGCTATAGATTAACATCAATCTTCGACTAACGCATTTATTACTGATGATTTAATCTGCTTTAATCCTTAGCACAAGAGCAAAAAATTATACGATTCCATGAATAACCACTAAATCGTATACAATGCCTGACTTAAATGAATAATACAAATAAATAAGTTGTAATATTTCGTTGGACCAGCTTTAACTTTGCTAATGGCGCACGCTCACTGATGCATTGTTTCAACAATCCTATGCAACATCACAACATTTATTTCTGTCCAGAGAAATACATGTTATTCTATACTCTATACCAGGGGTGTCCAAATCCAAATCCCAGTCCTGGAGGGCCAGTGTCCAGCACAGTTTGTAATTCACCAACACCTAAACACACCCACTGAACCTAGTAATTAACAGATTAGTTAAATCAGCTGTGTTTGAGAAGAAGAAGCACCAAACTGTGTTGGACACTGGCCCTCCAGGACTGGATTTGGACACCCCTGCTCTATACTATATTCTATACTCCACAAAGTGTCCAAAGTTCCAAAGACTTTCAGTAGGGTTAAGGTCAGGACTTTGAGTGAACGTGAGTGAATATGAATCTTGATATTGTTGCTGTGGAATATACTGTACTCGTCCCATCAGGATAGAACAAATATCCATGTGCTTCCATTCTTACCCTGATCCACCCATCACTCAGGGTCAATCTAAACTCATCAGGCCACATCACCTATTTACATTTGCTCCAAAGTCCAATCTTTATGCTCCCCAGCAAATTCAAGCCTTTTTCCTAATTAGCCTCACTATGGCGACACAGCTGTTCAGTCACAATCCTGTGAGTTCTTGTCACATTGTGCATGTGGAAATCCTCTTACTTTCAGTAATACATGTAGCTGTGATTTCTACTGTCATGTTTTTGTATGATGCAACTTCATCAAGCGTTCAAGTGATCTGCTCGTGGTCACTTTTTTCTTGCTGATCACATTTCTTGTGTGAAGTTGACAGTCCGGCACTACCCTTCCAGTTTTGATGCAGGCAATAATTTGACTCTTCTGAATCACTGTAACGTCTTTTCCATGACCATGAGATACATCTTCCGACATGGTTTGTTCAAGAAGTCAGCATCTAGTTAGGTTTCAAATAAGTGCATCAGTTAGGGTTAAAATAATTGCTGCCAGCTGAAACATATTAATCACTGCAGTAAATATGCAATGAAAGTCTTAGAAGTATTTACTTATTTAAATTCAAACAATTACCTTTTTTTTTGCAAAGCAGCATATACTGTATTTATACCATTAGTAATGATAAATTTTTCAGTAGTGACTCGTACCTGATTCTTAATATTTTAATATAAATGAAAAAAATATATAACATGCTTATTTGTGGATCATAAAAAGTGTTTCTGGTATTTATGATAAAACAGAACATATGGATAGTAGAAGTGTTTTTTTTTTTCATTCACTTATTCATTCATTTATTTATTCACCTTCTTATACCGCTTATCCTGTACAAGGTCGCAAACAGGCTATTTGGGAATGGCAAATAATTTCAAATCAAATTCAAATTTTATTTGTCACATACACAGTCATACACAGTGAAATGCTTATACGACCACTTGTGACCTTAAAATCAAGATAACAATAAGAAATAAATTATGGAATAGAATAAGAATAAAATATATATATAGTATAGGCAGTGGCTGTACAAATATGGAAACTGTTATGGAAATTGACAGAATTTAAATAGAAATGTCCATGCATGGAGTTTGCAAATATGCATGAATGTGAAGATCATAAAAATAATCTGAAAACGTAATCTGCATTTTAGACAGACTTTGGGAGGAAGCCGGTGTACCTGGAGGAAACCCACCAAGCATAGGGGGAACATGCACACAGACCCGTGGCAGAGTTCGAACCCTTCATCCTGGAGGTGCGAGGCCACAGTGCCACCATTTTCTTCCAAACGTTCTACATTTCTCCAAAGTGCTGTTAAATGCTCCATTTAACTTCGTGACAAAGAAGCGCCGCTCTAACATTAGCGTTAACTGCAAGCTGAATCAAAATAAACATTTTATTAATGTGCTCATGCGAATCTGTTATCGTTTCGGTGGTAACATCCTGGATGCTCCACATACCCTCGATACTGTGACGTACTTTATTTAGGAAAAACGTATTGAACTATTTTGGGAAAGTATTTTCAGTAAATATTAGCTATGATATTTATCTTTTATTCTACCTAACAAAAACAGTACAGTATGTAAGCACATATTTGCACATGTTGGCTATATCGCTGTACACACACACACACACACATTTATGATTTATGATACATAAATGAAATTTTTCTCACAAGACCTGATAAACAGTAACAGAGATAGTGTGTGTGTGTGTGTGTGTGTGTGTGTGTGTGTGTGTGTGTGTGTGAGAGAGAGAGAGAGAGAGAGAGAGAGAGAGAGAGCAGATGGCTTTGGTTTTTGGCACATCCTGAATTCATGGCAGTATCATGTGAGCCAAAAAAAAAAGATTCAGATGATCGCAGGGAGAAAGATTTGAAGCGGGTTAGACTGGCTCGCTTGGTCTGCTGAAACCCTTCTGTCACGTATGGATACATGACCACACACACACACACACACACACACACACACACACACACACACACACACACAGACAAACGGAAACAACTCTAACTGTTACAGTTACTGTATATACGGGAGCATTGATTTCTCTAACTAAAATAAGCTGCAGGTGATCCAGACTCAGGAGCTCCGGACAGGTTTGTGGTATCATATGGAATATTTGATGTATCTTTTAGTCACATCCTGCCTGACCTATAAGCACCACAGCACGCTTCAGCAGCATCAAATGTCACGGTTGTTTTCAGCACATTGATATTTAAGCCACCAGCCCTTCATATAACAAGTGAACGTCTGGCTCATCAAAATCAAGCATTATTTCGACTGAAATACAAATGAATCCAAGTTCTACAGTATGACTTGACTAATTGCTGTTATTATTTGATGAATAGATTGAATAATAATAATAATAATAATAATAATAATAATAATAATAATAATAATAATAAAGCATTATCTTACTAACATTATCCTACACTCACAATTCTTATATGATTTCATGAAGAAGTAATGAACACGGCTGAGATTAGTGCTGCGATGGTGGTAGTGGAACTCGGGCTATTTTAAGCAACGCTTCCACCTTCGCCGTTTGCAGCTTTGAGTCCCCATGGAAACAAAGCCGAGGCGTTTCCAAAGGAGACGAGCGGCCCTCCGTGCATTTTTATTCTGACTGGGAGTCCCTAGAGTTTCAGGGCATGAGCCAATCAATTCACACCTGAGTGCAGATGGAGGGAAAGGGAAAGATGGAGACACATCATCATCGTTCTGTGTGTGTGTGTGTGTGTGTGTGTGTGTGTGTGTGTGTGTGTGTGTGTGTGTAGGGAGGGGCAGGGTGTTGGCCAAATATTCCCTTAATGACACAGAATATAATATCAGTTTTGGCTGCCCTATGTGGAAAGCTGCTTTTTATGATGAGAAAATTTCAAAATACAGAACTGAATATTTCAGGTTATTTTATTTTAAAATCAGAAAGAGCGTCTCAGCCTACAATAACATACTGTACATGTGAAAGAATATAACCTACAAACATGAGAGAGAAAGAGAGAGAGCTTTCATTCACACCCACATATACAGTAAAAGATGCCATAAATTCCCACTTATCACAATAATCTCATTCATCACCTGAGCATCACCATGTTT
>JAAGKR010000362.1:40000-47057 GCA_011419295.1 Clarias macrocephalus
AATTTATATTTAAGTTGACTGTCCCTTTGCATCTTCCCAGGAGTGGCCATCCCAGCACATTCACCCCAGAGTCACTGCAGACTCAATGCTCAGAGAAATACCAAAAACCCAAGATCTACATCTCAAACCCTACAGACTTTACTGAGACTTTACTGAGACTACTGAGACTTAAATTTGAAAGTCTATGACGGTACAATTAGAAGAAGACTGAACAAGTACAGTTTTATTTGAAAGGGTTGCCAGGAGAACTGTCTTCTCTTTAAAAAGAACATGATCACGACTGAGTTTCACAAAGCTACATCTAAACTAGGCTCTTGGGACAATGTTCTATGGACAGATGAGAACAATGGAGCAAGAAGGAACAAATGGAACAAAACAATGTGAGAGACTGAACAAGTCATAAAGAGAGCCAATACTTCATATTATTACATGGATCATAGGGCGTCCTAAGTATTGCCCAGATTTTTATTTTATTTTATTTTATTTTTTGGATTCATTTTCATTAAATGAATAATGGCATGGTGAAAAAAAATATATAGTATGTTGTTTGTCTGAGGTTGCATTTGCCTAATACTAAGACCTTCAACAATCAGATGATTTTAATTGTGTTTTTACCACCAAAAACAAACAAACATTTAATTAAAAGAGGGGGCAAAAACTTTTACACAAGCTTGTATTGCAGAAAAATACATGATATACATACAGACAAAATACCACTTCTATCATTATAGGCTAAACGTGATCAATCAGAATGTCTTTGCATTGGAGATGCCTCTCCTAGACGGACAGACAGACAGACAGACAGACAGACAGACCGACCGACTGCCAGCGCTTCTTCTCCCAGAACAGTGATGTAATAAAAAAATATGTAATGCATTAATTCTCCATATCATTGCAAAGTGAACTCATGAGAAGGGTGAGCCCAGGTGCTCTGAGCAGAAAGCACTTACAGCATTGAAATCCATCATCATGTGTCCAACACGTGCGAGCTAACATGGCACCAGATAATGAACCAGAACAGGACACGCAGGACTCTTCAAACTAAGTGCATCAAACCACAAGCTAATCTGCGTGTTTCACATGAATAAGGTTGATCATAGAAGTTAGTGCCATGGTATTTCCGGCTCCTTGGAAGGACAGCAGTGAGTGGGAGGCACTTTTTAAAAGCAGTAGCGCAGGTTGCCGAAGTGACACAGAAACACAAGTACTATTTAGTGTTAATTAATAGTTCACACGAATTGCATCTGCAGCTATTTTTAACCAACATCTGCTATTAAAATAGCATGACAAGAAAAAAAAGTGTCTGACAATCTGTACAATGGATGATTTAGACAGAGAGAGAGAGAGAGAGAGAGGTTTGGTTAAAATACTGTACATACAGTAAACGAATGTATAAGTTATACATTTTAAATTATATTAATATTATTATTAATATTTTGCATTTGCTTTTATCTAAATTCTCCCCTTATATTTTCCTGGGGACACGGTTTGAAGAACCTTGATTTTATTCGCATCTGTTGTGTCACCTGTCTACGAGCCTTCATTCCTGAAAATAAGCATCAGCTAGGTGTTCATAAATATTTACACCTCTGTGGAACAGCAGTCAGCGTGGTGACATTTGCTCAAGTGGCTAAGTCCCAATTTCCCATCTCTGTCATTAAACACGAGTAGCACCCCACAGCCGTGTCTTAAATGAATAATGTATCAATAGATTGGGGGCAGCAGACAGACACATTATTCAAGATGGCCCGAGGCTTTCCAAAAGTGCAGGCGTGTGGCGGTGCTCATTAAGCCTGGATTTCATTTCCATATACTACTCAATTGTGACCGGTTTGAAATTCAGCAGTTCAATTTATACATGAAACGCAGGCTGTGAAAATAGAAAACAAGAACCTCTGACTTCAGCTAGAACCTTGCACTACGCACAGACATTCCATACTGCCAAGTCGCTTCTGGCTGATCATATAACCATGTCATTCTGCATTTTTGTCTAATAGCCGAGGTGAATTTGAGGTCTGCCACCAAGTGAGTAAGTAGGCTTATAAATGCTAACTGTCGAGAATGGACTTTCAAGTGTAGAGTCAAGTAGCCAATTACTGTTCAGCAGTCCACCATAAAATATAAGGAAACTTTGACATTTCAGAAAAAAATCTTATAACCATATTATCATGCAAAATGTTAATTTAATGCATACCTCCATACATTTTAAGTCCATTGTCGCATTTCCGCCCAATGTTTTTTTTAAGCAAATATAAGCTAATATTTAGCTCCAATATACATAGAATTTTCCTCAAGCTACCACTAGTATTACACCTAGGTGTCAAAATGAGAATTTCAACCAGTACTAATGAAGGTCCACTGGGCCAGAAATCAAGCTGCCCCATGTTCAGGGGAGGAGCAGTGGACAGGCTACTTGGGCCTTGTTCAGACTGCAGTCATACGTGTATCCGATTTGTTTCAGATCAGATCGGATTTTGCGGGCCAAATCCCACACATTGTCGAACTGCAGTGGTTGCTGTGTGGTAAAGACGCCAGAAGCTCACACGCAGCACAATAATTCCTTTGCCTGCACTGATGCATCCCCCAAAGTGCTATCAGACATATTTTACTCCGTCCTGTTTCCAGAGACTATTGTTCATAATTTGCATAACGCCGTTAACCCAGCAGCTCTGCCTGAAAACACGCTAAATCTAGCTGCAGTGACAATTCCAAGGCGTGGCTTTTACGTACATAAAATAAATAGTGCCAAAAAAGACCCTCTGTGGCCTCCTAAATTATGGCTACTTTACTTTCTACAAAATTATAATTATTTATTTCCATCTCCATTTCATCCATTGTCTTCCCTGTCATTTTTTAACCATGGATCCATCTCCCATCTCGCGTGATCTTGTGGACTTCTGTGTCAGGTTATTAGTGACATATTGGACAGTTTGAAATCCGATTCGAGTCAGATGCAGTGTACTGTTCGGACTACATGAAAACAATCTGATTCCAAACTGATTTCAATCCGCATACAGTATGTCAAAAATCTGATCACATATATAAGCTTTCCTCCTCAAAGATAGAGCTATGGTGTGCTGGGGGATTATGGATGGATAATATTCATAAATCATTCTTTTACACAAAAGCAAAAAAAGGCGTTTTTTTTTTTCAATACCTGAATTTTCCAGGCTAGTAGAAGGTCTCTTCAAGATGGGAACCACACCTGCTTTTTTGAATACAGCCAAGTAAAGGTATGTCTAAAACTGCTTAAATAATCCACTGGACTGTATGCTGAATAAGATAAAATAAATGACTTTTTGGAGTGGATTTTTCTACTCTTTTCTACCTAATATAGTTGCTTCCAATTCCCACACGTCTTATTAAGGCACTCCCCTATTAGTGGCAGCTATTAGTGGCAGCTACCCACCAGCTGTGAGCTCACAGATGCCCATGATTGGCTAGTGTCGTAATGATTGATGTATGAGTGGGAGGATGCCATCCATCCCCCCACGAGAGAGTCCAGCCAGTCTGCTCTCTAGGCTCTCGTCTTTGGATGGCTGTAGCATCACCCAGGAACCAAACTTCATGATCATGGGATGATAGAGCAAACTCTTCTCTATTGCACCACTCAGGATGCTAAGATGGATTTTTATTAATCCGAAGTGAGGTTCCCAGGGGAATTTACAGCTAATAACAATATAACCAACTGTTCACTGTATATCCTATGACTTGTTTGTAGCTTATAAAGTGACCACATGTAAGAGCCTCTCAGCTGAAATTTTGTTTGAGGTTTGAAACTAAATCGTTATTAAAGTCGTCCTGCCCCACCAAAATCTCTGGTCATGAGACAGATGGAAAGTCTCTGTGAATCATCTGAGCAAATTGCATTAAAGCAATATGGCAAAGTTGAAGCACAGTGGATGAGAGACAGTGTGGCATTGTGTGAGCTGAACACAACAATGCATGTAGACTGCGTCAGGCCGGACCAGAGGTAGGAAAGCCTCGGAATGATGTTCCATCAGCATCAAAAGAACATTGATAGGATCTCAACAAAGCTTTTCATATGGGAAATGACAGAGTGTCCAGTGTTTCAGCTGTCTGACATTTTCAGGAGGAGAAACTAGACTTCAGCTCATAGTCGGATCATTATACACACTGACACACACAGTCAATGGCGTTCTTGTTCTTCTGGAAGCGTCTGAGGACGCCACGCACTTTCTCACAGTCTCTTCCTCTATGTGTGTCTGTGTATGCGCATGTCATGCACATACAGAAAACTCCATGAAATGCAAGAGAAAACCATAAATCTAAAAAGCCTTGGAGTACCAATGGCATGTAATATAAGAATGAACTTATATATATATTTTCTTCTGTATATGTATACAGTGTATATATATATATATATATATATATATATATATATATATATATATATATATATATATATATATGGTCTGATTGCACTGTTCCTTAATATGGTGTAACTGTAGATCTTTTCCTGAGGTCACTCTGTTACATAAGAATTCCCATGATAGCCAGGGCACATCATCACAACACACCCTGTAACAAAAAGAACCTGATAACAAACGTTTGGCTATTCTTGCTGTTAGTTGCATCCTAGATAAGAACCCAGGCTGTCGCAGGGCTCTGTAGTCATTAATCACAATTAGCCGACAATACACCGCTCTGACGAGGCCGGTGTGCACAAATGCAGCTCGCTCTGCAGCAAATGCACCATGCTCCGTCCCATAATAAAGCAAATCTTGCTTAGAATTAGAATGTACAGTATTAATCACTTACCATTCAAAAACTGCACAGCTTGAAGTAAAAAGACGCTAATCAGTCATAATGGAAAATGAGAAATACTTTGACAGGAGACGTTTCTCTTTTTACTGTACGTTATAAAAGACTGAATTTATATACTCATTGGTTCATTCAATGGTTTATACCTTCAGTCATTTCAGTTAGGAGTTTGTCCTGACCAGGTTCAAGACCTGAAGACCTGAAAAACCCAGAACCCTATTTATGTACTTATTTATTTATTTATTTATTTATTTATTTATTTATTGTCTGCTCATTTTCTGTGTTTAAATGATTTTTCCCCCAGTAATATTTTTTTACTCATAATTTCACTCACTTCAGCACATCATCACTAACTATGAGTTCTTTATGAATTAAGAGCATATCAGTAGGAACACTGTCACACACCACAAGAGATTGTATTTCATGAATCTTCAGTTAATTTAAAGCTGCAAGCTATTACGCTTCTCTAAAGAACACTTCCGTCTGGGGTTTAAGCTTTGTCCTTGTCTCATTTGGTGGGAGAAAGAAGACGAACCGAGAAAAACAGCAGAACAAATAGGATTGCTGGAACGAATGGTTTATTTGCTGTTGCAGAACTGGCTCTGTAACTGGATTACATTTAACACTGGAGATGCTGCTTTGAAAACAGTCTAGTCTCTGTCTCTCTGTATACAGTATACAGTATATATATATATACATACAGTATATATATGATATAATCTATCGTCTTTCCTGATTTCAATTTCTTTCCACCAAATTATGCAATAATCTCCTTTGAACAGTTGATATTGACTATTGATTATTCATCATGGCTCTAGAGGTGCTGGTTGTTAGTTGGTCATTTCTGAGGCTGGTAACTCTAAATGAACGTCTCCTCTGCAGCAGAGGGAAGTTTTGGTCTTGCTTTCCTGGGATGGTCTTCATGAGAGTCAGTTTCATCATGGTGCTTGATGGGTTTTGCAAATGCACTTGACAATACTGTTCTTGCAAGAACTATTCCATAAAGGCTGACCTGCACGTCTTAGTAAATAACCATTGACTGCCGTTGCTGCTCCTTAATTACCTCATGTCATATGTGTTATTTCAATTTGTGTTGTTTTCGAATGTAGAAAATAAAACCAAACTCGCGTGGAAATCTTTGACTGGTACTGTATTTACAAGGGTGAGTCGAAAATTATCCGCACACTGACTGTAGAATGTATTTAAATAAACTTTAAAGGAAAAAAAATACAACAACAAAGACTTTTGACATATTCTCCTTGCTTTTCAGTACATTTTGTCCACCTGTCAAACAAACAAGCTTTCTTATTCCCGTTTTAAGCTGAGCTGTGAGCCACGGACGCACCGCTGTCTTCACTTCTTCATCAGAAGTGAATCATCGTCCTCGTAGGGCTGCTTTCAGGGGACCGAACAGAACGTTTGTAAAGTCTGATGGAGCAAGATCAGCACTATAAAGAGGATGCTCAGTTTTAATATAACTGCAGTTTGGATAACTTTAAACTCAACCTTGCGAGTGTGTACAGTACAGACCAAAAGTTCTTTATTGTGTTCTTTATTGTGTTCTTTAGCCCAAACAAGTCTCTTCTGCTTGTTGCCTGTCCTTAGCAGTGGTTTCCTAGCAGATATTCTACCATGAAGGCCTGATTCACACAGTCTCCTCTTAACAGTTGTTCTAGAGACGTGTCTGCTGCTAGAACTCTGTGTGGCATTGACCTGCTCTCTGATCTGAGCTGCTGTTAACCTGTGATTTCTGAGGCTGGTGACATGGATGAACTTATCCTCCGCAGCAGAGGTGACTCTTGGTCTTCCTTTCCTGGGGCGGTCCGCATGTGAGCCAGTTTCTTTGTAGCGCTTGATGCTTTTTGTGACTGCACTTGGGGACACTTTCAAAGTTTTCCTAATTTTTCCGGCTGACTGACCTTCATTTCTTAAAGTAATGATGGCCACTCGTTTTTCTTTACTTAGCTGCTTTTTTCTTGCCATAATACAAATTCAACCTCTTTGAATGACAAGGTGTGTCCAAACTTTTGGTCTGTACTGTATATACACACAAGATATCTTAACCTGTAATGAACTCAGCCATAAGAGACAGGAACAGAAACAGGAAATGAGAAGACATGAGTAACAGCTGAAGTAAAAGCATCAAGAGATTGAAAGCAGAAAATGAGACACCGGGCTCAGGAGATAGATGAGTGAAAGAGCCAAAGTAATTCAACTTTAGAAGGAATAAAAGAAAGAAGGTGTGTGTGTGGGGGGGGGGGGGGGGGGGGGG
>JAAGKR010000362.1:47083-64984 GCA_011419295.1 Clarias macrocephalus
GGGGGGGGGAGTTGTCCAGAAATGGCATTGTAATCAATCAATTTAGGCAGGAGCTCTCATTTCCCAATCTTTCTCATGAGGTGGTATACTGTATGTGTGTGTGCATCAGAATAGCAATACTCAGACATTTCCTTAGACAATAAGAATCTAGGAGAAACTTTTCTGTGAGCCCAGAAGGCAAGAAATAGAGATTATTTTGTACGGAAAAACAGATAATGTGTTTTACAATAAGAATGTGTGTGTGTGTGTGTGTGTGTGTGTGTGTGTGTGTGTGTGTGTGTGTGTGTGTGTGTGTGTGTGTGTGTGTGCATGCCTGTGTGTGTTGTTTGACAGGATATGTGAAGTGACAATTCATCCTTTACTGTTACAGTCACAGGCCTATACTGTATATAACACTTTGTGACTGGTGTATCAGGAAAGGCATAGAACTCGGAATGTCATCATCTATCCTGTCAGCGATGAAAATGTTTAAACAAATTCTGCTCCATTAGAAGCGGCTGCCACAATTGTTTTTTTTATCTGTCTTGTTTCTCCTTTCCTTCATTTACATAACCTCTGAACTGGAAGCTTTATACGTTTTAAACAGTGACAAAGATGGCATGAGATATGCGCCTTTTATGAAAGTCAATTATTCTAAACAGGAAGACAAATATTTCAAATCAGTACCGACTGCTCAGGTTTATCCTATAATGAAACATTTCATCTTCTTTAAAAATGACCCCACCCTCATCCACGGAGAATGAGGGCTCACGGACTGTGTCGATCAGAATAACCATGATATAAATCACCTGCTGTGGCTGTTCTTTACTCGTATGACAAATACCAACCATGAATCTCACAAAGGCTATTATAGCTATTCAGGTTTCTTTTGAGAAACGTGAAACCAACACCATGTTCCAACACAATGTTTGAAGAATCTCTCCTTCCTATTCCACATGCATGAACACACAAACCCCCTAAATGGCTAATGTTGCTGTGATTGACACGGAAGAGGTAACACGCCCTGCAACCCTCAACCCTCACACCAAGACAGAACCACACATTTTCCTTCTTTGCTATATTGGGGTTTAACTGAAAAAGAAATGGTGGCCTGGCACTGTTGCCTTGTAACTCCAGGGTCCAGGTTCGATTCTCACTCCGGGTCTGTGTGTGCATGGAGTTTGCATGTTCTTCCCATGCTTGGTGGGTTTTCTCCGGGTACTCCGGTTTCCTTCCACAGTTCAAAGACATGAAGTTTAGGCTAATTGGCGTCCCCAAATTGCCCTATGTGTGTGTCCTGCATTGGATTGGTACACAAATAAGAGCACCAGTGCATCACAAGCAATATGTCAAAATTTTTTTAGAATCACTAGCACAAACTTTAACAAAAATTAACACATCGCTTTAAAAGAGAAGAATTTTCACACACAGACATCAGCAGATCTCACTCAAATACAGCACATGCTTTCATTTTTTTCCTTAGGCTAGGACCATAATATAAATATAATGGTGCATTAAGTGAAAAGCAGACTGATTCAGATAAACCTCTGCATACTATTGAGCTGGAAAGCAAATGCGAAGCAAATTAATAATCAAATAAATTCTATAAATCACTTATATACAGTAAACGGATCTTTTGGGTGCGGTAGGTCACAGGGTGGAGCCTCTATGGAACGGATGTGTTTATACACACTGTATGTGTGCATCCCATGGATGCTCAATCAAATCTGGATCTCAGGAGTTTGGAGGCTGATGTTATGGCTGATCAGTGTATCTTTACCCGAAAAAACAAACCTAAATGCATATTCTTTGGAACAACAAAAACATCTGCCAAAAAGGTTATTATTTCATTATTTTGTTTGAGCATTTGAAGCATTAAATCGTTCAATATCATACTATAGCATAGCATACCTCTGATTTGGGATGAAATACTCACTATTGCATTATTTTGTCAATAGATTAACATCCATGCAGGAGACAGCACACTTTGTAAAGGAACAAATATTGACGAATGCTCCTGAGTCGCTAACAATCTCCTAACAAATTCATGTGATAATATTGAGCAAATATGTCTCAGTTCTACTTTGTTTTTGGTGCAATAACTGATTGCATGCTTGTGAATAAGCCTGAAAATTTTATAGTCTCGCTCGGAGAAGCGACAGTAGATCTGATGAATACATCCTCATCCATACAAGCGCACACACACACACACACACACACACACACACACACACACACACACACACACACACACACACACACACAGAGGAATTCATCCTCAGAACCAGTCTGGCACATAATTTCTCCTGACATTTTTATGGGCCTTTCTTTTGGCATAAATAAGTCACTGTCACTGATTAGAAAGTATGAAAAACAACTGCGAGACTGAAATCATGCTGTCGAGTTCCCAGATATGAACCGAGCTGTTTACGACTGACAACTTTTTACAGAATTCCACTGAATTCCATTACGTGTAGTAATCCAGCACATTCTAATACAAAGGAATCTTAAAGCATTTCTGACCCCCAGGGCAAGATGATTATATAAAACTTAAAATTCCGGTCACTTCATGACATTTTAGTAATCGACTTCAGGACCAAATTTGTCAGCTGATAAAATCCAGAGTGGTGAAATCCATAGCTAATAGGGGTACATTAGTAATAAATCGATCAATAAATAAATAAATAAATAACAGAAGTCTGAACAGACATAGAGCTGTTTTAATATTCCCTGAAAATAGATGGCTTTCTGTTCTGGAATGAAGCGACAGGATGGCAACCACAGGTGCCATGGAAACAAGAAGACTTAAAGCAAAAAGAGGAAGAGAGAGAGTGAGCAAGCATGGTTGGCTGTATTACATCTTTCATGAGAATTTATGAACGATTTAACCTGTGCTCGAATAGCCTAAGACGCCACGACGCAATCAAATCCAAATAAAAATTGGACTATATTCCTAGAACGATATAATATACTGTACACTGATCAGTCATAACATTAACAAATTAACATTGATTATCAGTTATACAACAGTAAACAGGGTTATGGGAACGCAAGGATCACCCATGCCCATAGGACAAGGACCAACAACCAGTCTGATCCCGGAGAAAAGCCAACGTACTGTAGCACAAACTGCTGAAAAAAAGCGTTAATGCTGGCCGTGATAGAAAGACATCAGAACATCCAGTGCATCACAGCTTGCAGTGTATGGGCTAGGCAGATAAAGAGTTCAAGGTTGATGAAATTCCCCAGATTTCAATCCAACCAAGCATCCAAGGGATGCGCCAGACAAACATCCACTGCCAATATCCTGGTGCCAAATGCTGCCCACAGCACACCCACAGAGGTCTTGTGGAGTCACGCCCGGGGCCAGAGCTGCCCATGTGGCACAGTACGAGGCATGATGTTTTGCATTGTAATGTTATAGTTGAAAGGTATATATTCTTAATTTGATGCATATTTCATCACGTTCTTGTAGTGGTCTAATCAACCCCTCTCTAGAACGTACATGCTTTCCTTTCCAACCATCCCTTGGTTACTCTAAGGAGTTTATTCATTTCAGATAGGACGTAATACGCGCATGTTTATGTGATCACGTGATTAGGCACTTTACAGAGGAGCCTTCACTGCCGAGAATGTCTTGCTACCTGATTCCATCTCTATGCGCTCGTCAGGGCTTCTCCATCAGTAGGATAGAGTAACATCATTTTCTAAAGTTGTATTGATCTCTAAACTTAATCCTTCAGCTACAGTATAATCCTACAGTTGCCATGTGTCAGATGCCACCTGCTGATGATCCTGGCGCTCTGAACACCAACCCATGAACACATGGAGTTTCGCATCTACAGTAAGCTTTTTAAGTTTACAGACTTGGGTGAATCCCAAGTTGAAAAGAGCCTCTTGTTAAATCTTTAACTGCACTCCATATTTGCAGGCTGAATAACTTTAAAATCAATTAAATACTTCAACTCTCCATCACTCAGGTTTCCTGTTTCAAAAGGAAATCAACTCCCAAACCATTTCGCTGGAACTCCAAGAAAAGACTGAATGGTACCAAAAAGGAATTATGGGTTTATTCATCATCTTTCCTCAAGCTTTTTTCTTTTACTTGCCTTTAGATGAAGGAGTGCATCTATACAGTACATACCTTTAGCATTACTCCTAGAGTTCAGACAATACACCTATAGAATCAGCCCAAGCCTTGCTTCTACATAGACCACAAACCATGGTGATGCTTGATTTCAATTCCACAAAACATTATCTGATCTGAATGAAAAAAAATGAAATATGATGTGTTTTTTATCTATTTTATGAAAGTAGGGAGGAGGGGACTTAAATTTGTTAATCAGCTCGTGCTCGTGCTTGGTGAGCCTTATCATTTATTATTCATTTGTACTAATGAAGTCGCACTAATGCATTACGTTGCCATCATTTACACACCCTCTTGACAAAGTTACCTTAAAAAACAGTATTCGTGTTCATTCGATAAACAATTAATGATGATTAATGATTAACGACTGACAGATAGCTACACCCTTGAATGAACGAAAACAAAAAAGAAATCCAACTGGGCGTGAACACTGGCCTCCATGTGATGCTCGTCATTAAGGGCCACTAAGTGTGCACGTCTATAAACCCTCCGCCAGTTTACTCAGTCTCAGCTGGTCAGACTGCGGGTTATAATCACTCGCTGCTTTATGGGGGGCCGCGAGATTGATGGTGATGTGTTAAGTCTTTTTTTTTTTTAGATACACAGAGCAAGGCTTATAAACAAGTCCACACTACTGATTCATACAGGCTGTGTTTTTCTCTTACACCTATCTGTTTCTCTGCCTTCAGACAAAGAGGTTGTTCATAATCAGGGTGGGGTCTCATTCTCTCTTTCTTCTCTCTCTCTCTCTCTCTCTCTCTCTCTCTCTCTCTCTCTCTCTCTTCGTATCTCCTCCTCTCTCAGATTTGACATGAATTTCAAATTAGACCGGCCAGAGTACATGCGATCATGTCAGCAATGATCAATATCTCACCATCCTGCTTCCTCCTCTTTAACTGTCTCACTCCATCTTCTACCCCCGTCCCACTTTCAATGGGCCGTGATACGAACCAATCCTCTCAGAGCATGACTGTCGCCTGGGTTATGGGCCCCACCCTGTCTAAGGCAAGAGATTAAGCATGGGGCAATCGCATCTGGACGTCTCTATCTTCTTGTTTCAGGTGACACGGTACGCTCAGAGAAAACGAATACAACGAATAGCTGAAAATTTCATTTTTTTAAATAATGCAATTAGATTTCTGTTTTGCTACGGTACTTTGTCGCCATGGAAACAGATGATCTACATGGGTATTTCCCATCTGTGTTGCTATTTGCTTTCCAGAAGACGCGTGAGGAAGGCGTCGTGGCGAGATGGTCAAGAGAGCATCGGCGATAAACAAGCACGGACACGAGCGCCAGGTCTTTCATATAGCGTGGAGATCACAGGACCACATAACCAAACCTCACCTAGTGTGCTCCAAGTTCTGACCAAGAGTATGTATGTGTGTTCTAGTACTGGCTTTAGAATCAATATAACCTTTCCTGAAAGGCATGTTGTATTAGCGATGCTTGTTCAAATAATTGCAACTGAGAAAAATAAAGGGCGTGGCTAAGTCTGCTATATTTTTTACACAGATGTTGCAATACATAAACTATACGTAAAACTATATGTAAATGATCACCAGAGCAAGACGTTCCAGACCCATAACCTTCCAGACAAATGTCTCACAAAGGTCTGGAAGCTTGCATGACAATTTGTGCTTTCTCAAAGGCTTTTCCCCCTTAGCAGCTCACACTTCACATAGTGCTTTGAGCTTGTACGCTCAATACAGAAAACCACCTTACACAGTATAATGCTTCACAGTGGGGACAGACAACAACGGGCCACATGCATGGCAACAGCTTCAAGAACCGTATGATTCCTTTCATGCCCTTTGGATAAACTGGTGTGTTTTTTTTTTTTCTTCGTCTTCTAAATTTATTGTTGGAAATCTCTGAGCCAGAAACACACCTACTGATTCTAACAGTAAAGAGACTGAGAGCTTTTAGAGACGGCGTGGTTTCTGCAGCATCTGCTGGTTGTGGCCAAGACTTACTTTACTTTAGGCGTTGCAGAAAACATAAGAATAATAATAAATCAACTTTTACTTACTACCTAACCATATCCTCATATGTTTAAGTGAAGGTATCAGATTATTATAATATGAAATAAAAGGTGGGCCTACAGTATATCTAAAAAGCCAGTGATAGAAACATTAATACACTAAGTCCCCTATGTACGAACATTCGAGTTAAGAACTTTCAAAAACTTTTTTGCAGACGTTAGATCACATGTCTGGCATACATTGTCACGTGCATGCAGTGTGCATCCTGGGATGTCCTGAAGCAAGAGTCAAAGCAGAGGCGATGAAGCTGGTACTGCAAAAAAGCGCCAAGCTACAGTACATTATAACTATTGATACAAAAGTGCGAATAATTGAGAGAATGGAGTAAGGTGAAGCGATGGCTGGCATTGCTCGTTCTTTTCACATGAATTGTTCAACCATCAACAGATTCTAAAGAACACTGTACTGTAATATCCTGTGTATAGCCAGTTGTGTTAGTATCATACTGTAGTACCTAGACGATGTTTTTTCGACTTACGGACAAATTGAACTTACAAACAAGCTCTCGGAACGGAACTCACTGTATTGCATAGTCGAATCTACTTCTGCACCGTTTACTGCACCATAAGTTTTACGACCCGGCTGAAGAAGTTCTAGTAACACAAATTAAATCAGGTCCGTCTGGGGCCTAGTAATTCTGCATCTCCGATCGATACCTTTTCTCCAATAAGGATTGACTCATGCTACAGTACCACTGCATCCAGGCCAAAGTTTTAATCCTTCCACTTCCCAAACTTGAAAGGAAAGTATTCAGCAAATCTTTTACATTTACCCTAGTGAGAGGGCTGGATCTCAGATGATCTCAGTTTAAAACCCCAGTCATTGCTTTTCCAGCTTGTACAGCTCAATACTCAATCTAGCAAGAAATAAAGAGCATTACTGCAGTTAGTTAACCACATGCTCTGAGGAGAAGACCGCACATTTAGAAATCCGAGCTTGTTAATCAATTACATACCATACATCATAAAATCAACTACTACATATGATGGATTAGCTACAGAAGACTAGGCTAGATCCACAACATGGGCTGTAGCTGAAAACAATGTGACTTTTATACTTATTTTATACATCTGAAGCAGACTTGTACAACCTGTTATCTAAATCTCCAGCCAAAGATAAAAGCTGCATTCCACAGCCCTCTACAGTATCACAACATCAGCAACATCTTCCTCAGCCTTTAAACCTGCTGCTGGGTGTACACTGCTTTGAGCGCGATATGCTAAAGCGCTAAGCGGCCCCCTGGGAACCTCATGCTGTAAGAGATGATGGATGCCAAGAAAATCATCTATACTTTGCTCCTTAATTATGCATGCCTTCGAGAAGACTTCCGAAAGCATTTTACAGCTGTTCTCGAAGTGTTGCACAACTGGAAGATCAAATTATAGGGGGGAAAAAATAGCTGATGCATCACCATAAAAACTAGGTATGCGCATTTTTGTTACCGCATTGGACCAGCAACTTAAATCAATTCTTATCAATTCTTATCCGATTGATTTATGCACAATAAAGCTTTGAAATGTCTTTAGACGGTTACTCTGAACTGCTTCACTATTGTTCTAATGGTTGGGATTAATAGGCTGGCACCCGATGCATACAGTATCCGCTACTTTACAAAATTAGACATAATCAATTTCTAAACAAATCGAAATCTCACTTGAGTAACTAAATCAATGACGATCCACAATGCTAAACATAATAAAAAACATAATTCATCAATTCACTCATCTCCATGAGCCACTTTATCCTGGCTAGGGTTTGCAGTGGACCTGGAGCCTACTGTCTCCCTGCAACACTGGGTGTGAGTCAGGAATTACAACTCTGAACGGGACGTCGGTCCACTGCGGGGCACAATGCACACACCCATTCACACCTAGAAGAAATGTATCATAGCCGTCGACACTATAGGCATGTGTTTTTAGAAGTGAAACAAAAAGAAAAAACCTGGAGGAAATGCACACACATGGGGAGAACATACATACAGAAACCTGAGCACAGGATGGAACCGGAGATGCTGGAGCTACAGTATGAAAGGGCTACACTACCACGTACCGCAAATAAACATTTATAATCTGCCGGAAATTTGTCATTACATTTGACATGAACGTTTATCCTGTTAATGATAATGAGCCATTAAAAAAACTAACAGGCCTGTGTGCTTGTGCTTAACCCTGTCCTTCTTTCTCCTCATTAGTGCAGAGACAGACAGAGAACCCCTGCTCCACCCAACACTTCTGCACTGATTACACTCCAGTCGGCTTGCTTATCCCCCCCCACCCCCCCCACCCCCGAGCCTGTGGAGGGTTCAGTGGGGGAGGGCATATCAATAATTCAAACACTGATCCCGCTTTGCCCTCTGCATTTAGAAAAGGAATTGGGATGAACCAGGGTGTGATTGTTCGGCTTAAAGCTATTGTCTGTGCACTGCGACCGTGACAGTCGCACAATATGTCAGAAGCGTTCTTTAAGCCCATCATCATAGGGTTAATGTAGGTGGTTATCGTTATTATATATATTGTTTTTTTATTATAGCAAACTTTTTTGCATCTGAGCAAGGCAGAATTCACCAAAATCATAATTCCACTGAGTCTATGTTTAAAAAAAGCTGCTGTTGACTTTTTTCCCCTTCATATGATGCTGGACGTATAGGGCAGCCTGTATTATTAGTTGAAAATGTCTGGTTAATAGTGGGCAATGTGAAACAATGCTATCATTGTAGATTTATATCCATGTAATACATAATATCGTATTTAGAAAAACTGACCATGGCATTTATAAAAATGCAAAAAAAAAAATTTTTTTGTCTCATAATTTTTCAGTTCACATTTAAGTCCATGTGATGAGTCACCAGGACGGTAACCAATCCAACAAGCTTAACTGTAGTTCGATTGGTTCGCGAGCTCCATTGGATGTGGTATTGACGATGAGATCATCCACAGAAACAAAGATCGTACATGGAAACATCAAACGTTTCCTAATATCTAACAGCAATCGACTATGAATGCATTAACAATTCTCTTCCAGGAGTAATTAACTGTTCGTGCACAGGTGCAAGAGACAATAACAGCATTCTTTCACTAACACTGTCACCTCCATTAAAAAAAAAAAAAAGAACACACACACACACACACACACACACACACACCTTAAAATCATAAAATCATACAAAAATACTGCTTTATTTATTCTTGACTCTAAGGACAGAGGAGATGACAAAAACAAAAGACGTGGACCCGCCCCATGTTCCTCTCTGATCACCACCATGAGGAACAAAGGTGCTTCCTGACATTCCATAATACAAGCCTGAGGATCAACATGGGTAAAGCATTGTCATATGTATCAGATCTAACCACAGATAAAGGAGGGGCACACTCGAAACACAGAAACACAGAAAAGAACAACATGATCAGCACTACTTTTGGACACACACACACACACACACACACATACACCAATTGTTGTTGCATCCTTATTCCCAAAACAGAATCCTCATTAAGGCAAGCACAGTGGAAATAATAACATCTGGGCATCATGCCACACACCCACACAAGATCACACACACACACACACACACACACACACACACACACATGCAAAAACAGCATGGCACCTGCCTACCAGTCAGCCTCATGGGACAGCATCAGGCAGTGCTGCCCAGAAATGAATCTCTCAGCAGAGCACAAACAGCATCGCTTCCCCAAGCTCCATCAAACCTGCTGCTCAACTAACCGCCTTAAATCTACTTCCATCACCACGCCACTACGTCAAACATGCCTGAAACAGATTCCTGCTAAAGATCTCAGGCATTTCACCAAAAGTTATACAGCATTTCATTAAACACTATTACTTAAAAACTACTCCACTTGTCTGAGACTTGTGTACAGACACTGAGAAATGCATCATTCCTGTTGGAAGTGCTGTTGGTGTTTACCTTTTTGGGTTTCCTCCTTCTTCCTCCAAGTCCATTTAGTCTGTCTGTAGCCTCCATCCTCAGATGGGACTGGTTGTCTTCATTCATCCACCAAAACTCAACTTTTTTTTTGTTGTTATTTGGACTTTTTAAGTCACAAAGTGGTTCATCCGCTTTTCCATCCAACGGAGCTCCTTCCACACCCTCTAGTCTAATGATCTATACTGAAACAGGGACCGAGCGCAGTGCAAAGCAATGGAAAAAGGGGGAGTGGCTCAAGGATGCAGAGAGAGAGAGAGAGAGAGAGAGAGAGAGAGAGAGAGAGAGAGAAAAGGGGGAGGGGGAGCAGCAAAGGGGAAGAGCACAATGGTGTTGCCATGGCAGCAGCTGCTACTAATGTTTATCTGGAAGTGTAAGCGAAGCAGCAAAGCACACAAGCTCATGTGTTTGTGCATATAGTGTATTTATTTCATATACATATATATATAGGATATACACACAAACGTGTTTTGGACCACATATATTTTTTTTTTATTTAGCCAATTTTCTCGGATCCTTATTGAATAATTAACTGTGTGTTATAACATAATTGACATAATTAAAATGATACCTCACTTCTCATTATATACATATATTGTATATTCATTCATTCAATCTTCTACACCGCTTATATCATAAGCGGTCATATATCGCAAGGAGCCTGGAGCCTATCCCAGGAGACTTTGCGCACGAGGCAGGGTACATCCTGGACAGGGTGCCAATCCATCACAGGCCACATACATACACCGGGCAATTTGGGTACGCCATTTAACCACATGTCTATGGACTGTGGTTGGAAACCGGAGCACCCAGAGGAAACCCACAAAGCACAGGGAGAACATGCAAACTCCAGACACAGACCCAAGGCAGGAATCGATCCTTTGAACCTGGAGGTGTGAGGCGTCAAAGCCCCACTGCTAACTACTACACCACTGTGCCGCCTCTTCTATCAGCAGTCCAACACCTTATCGGTGTTGGACTGCTGATCAGAAGGTCCCTCGTTTTTTGAAGCCCTTTCGGGGTTCAAAAAGTCGGGCTGCGACTTTTTGGACCCCTGAGCAAGGCTAACCCCCAAGTGCTCAGACATAATCGAGTATCTGGCAACCCAACTCCGAAAGTAACAACAGAAACAACGGATATATCGCCAGGTTGGGGTCACCCGATGTGTTAATTGGCACATGAACAGGGTGTCACGGTGGCTTAGTGATCACTGGGTCCGAGGTTGCGTGTTCTCTATGTGCTTGGTGGATTTTCTCCATTTTCCATGAAAATTAGGCTAATCTGTGTTTCTATTTGCCCACAGTGTGTGAATGAGTGTGTACTGTATATGTGTGTGTCCAGTGATCTACTGGCACCCGGTCCAGGGTGTGCTCATATAACTTTTTCAGTGATTTGTGCTACAGTTTTATCAGACAAGACTTCTGAGGAATCAGACCAGACGGGCTAGCCTTTTCCCCCCACGTGCATCAATAAGCCTTGGGCGCCGCCCACTGCATACTGGGAGTCTACCCAGTCATCTAGCCATTACAAATTCGCTCAGATCTTTTTAAGCTTGCCCATTTTTCCAGCTTTGAACCCATGAACTCCGAGAACAGACTTTTCCCTTGCTGCCTAACAGATCCCACATCTCGACAGCTGCCATTGCAATACACTTTACCTTTGAGTGGTTTTAATGTTGTGGCTGACTAATATATTTTAAATTTGGCAGAAATATTATGCATGTGTGAGCAGGCAAGGCATCTTTCAGTAGATTTGGAAGTTCAATAAAAATTTCTGCCATTTCATTTTTGGGGGGTTTAAAATGGTATAACTTTGCACCTTCAGGGTCCGGGTTCGTTTCCCACCTCGGGGTCTGTGTGCATGTTCTCACCATGCTTGGTGGGTTTCTTCCGGGTACTCTGATTTCCTCCCAGTCCAAAGACTTTTGATGTTTCCAAATTGGCTGCAAGCTGGCAACTCGACCCCATAAGTAACTGCCAGAGAAATGATGGATATACAGTACTGTATCTCCAGGGTGAAGAGTACACGTAATGTATGCGTCACCCGATGTGCCGGACAGCATGAGGACGGACCAGAAGAAAATGTAATATATAAGAAATTACTTATATTTGTACAAATTAGCCTTGCAAATGGAACTCGGTCCCTGTATACTGTAGATCCCTTTCTATATTTTCTATATCTTTCTGTCTCACTGCCTTAGCTTCTCATCATTCTTGCACTTTACTGATCTACAGTAGATCTGTCATTTCTATTCTTTTTAACTGTCCCCACTGAAAAGCCTAGCACGACAGGCACGAGCTCGCCCTCGACCAAACACTAGCAGAGGATCGGAGTCGACTCTCGAGATGGGAATGTAATTAACTTTGTACCTTTGTCAGTCAGAACAGATGCGAGCTCTGAACTTGTATGACCGTGTTAATTGAAGCTGTTAGTATAAAAACAAGAAAGACAAGAGGCTTTTTCTGCCTCGCTGTAATAAAACAACATCGACACTGCCTCCTTGTGGAAACAGAATTTGAACAACATCTTGGGCATAATAATGCTCCCATGTAAACGGAACTACATGGATATGACATCATATAAAAAAAACTGTTCTGCTCTTATTATGTGTATAATATAAATAACCTACTGTAGCATGTGACTACAGTAAAAGAATCCCAGATTGTTATGATAAGAATTTAAAAACAATGGTAAAAACTGTATGTTATAAAGCTACATGTATACACACTTATTAATGTCATTTTTTATTTTACATTTCATGCATCCACATTATGGCCACATTATTAGGTACGCCTGCTCATTTCGTTTTTTCCAATAGGCCAATCACATGGCAAGCAGCACGACGCATTAAGTCATGCAACAACCTCAGTTAATGTTCACATCAAACATCAAAATAAAGGAGGGGAAAAAAAACAGGATTTAACTGTAGCATGGTTGTTGGGACTCATACACACAAGAATCAGAGGAGAATGAAAAGATCTTTAGTCTGAGCTGACAGAAAGCCTAAAGTAACTCAATCAACTGTTTGCATCCATGGTGAGCTGAAAAGCATCTCATTATTACACAAACGTTGAACCTTGTTGTGGATGGACAAGCACTATACAGTATATCTGCAAGAGACCAGTCCTGTCCATGCCAGGAACAGAAGTCTAAAGCTATCAGAGCCTGGACATTAGGGGGAAACCCTTTTTTTTTTTGTCTTGAGCTATCCTGGTTGGATAAGTCTGTGCTCACAGTAGACTCAGATTACATTGGATGTGCATTGACTAGAATTTACTTTATGTAACAGCCACTGATAAAAGCCTGGCTTAATGTTTCTGTATGTACAGTACACCATTCGATGCTATTTGAGCTCAAGGGTGAAGGAAAAATCGATGGTAACATGCATCATCTGGCTGCCACGTGACATATATAATAATACAATGTATCTGTGACCTTTTTTTTTCTTCTTTTTTTTTATACAATGTCCATGGAATAGGAACAATGTCCTAGCAGTGAAGATTCATACATCGCTTAAATGGCTTTATAAATGATAAAGAAGTTTAGATACTACAAGATGAAGCCTATGTACAGTATGTCATGCTGGTTGTTGGAACTGTATTATCATCAACATTGTGTGTGCACGGTGGTGTAGTGGGTAGCACCGTCGTCTTGCACCTCCAGGGTCAGGGTTCGATTCCTGACCTCAGTTTGCATGTTCTCCCCGTGCTTGGGAGGAATCCAGGTGCTCCGGTTTCCTCCCACAGTTCAAATACATGCATGTGAGGCTAACTGGTGTTCCCAAATTGTGAATGACAATTAAACAATGGATAGGTATCTAGTGCGGGAGTATACATTTTGGACGACCAAAATACCATAAAAAAAATAATAATAATTGATGTCAGAAATTGAGATGTGTGTGCGTGCATGCGTGTGTGTCATAGACACAGGACAGAAAGTGTCACCAAGGAAACGGGGCTCTCTCCAAAAAAGCTTTGAAGCTCTTGACTGTGCTTCACCACTGCACAAACACACACTTGACTCACAGCCTTGTGTTATGTGTGAATCAAGGCCATCTCTGACAAGCAACTACTTTTTGTTTTGTTATCCTTCCTCACATAGTAGAGTTGTGTCTGTAGTAGTGCTGGGACGCAAACGTCAGTAAATCATTTTACTGATTCGGTTCTTTGAATCTCGTTCATCAAAATGAACGAATCTTTTAGTTCATTTCGTTCTTTTGACCAGAAATAAAACAAAATGTTACATTTTCAATAAACAGACCCCCGACACGTCTACATACACACATTTTGGCTATAGTTCCAGTAATGAAAATATTACAATGCAGCTAAGGACATATTATGATAAACAGAATGAGCAGCTCATCTCTCATAATTTCCGGTCCGATCTACGGCGGGCACGTGAGAAAAGAACGAACGACTCGGACTAGAAGACTCATGAGAAGAACCGTCTCCTGTTCGCTGCACATAACCTACGGAGGTTTTGCAATGCTTTTGCTCAAGCACGGCCAGTAGAAAATGAACGAATAACTCTCTGAGACTACTCGTTCTTCTGAGTCACGTTAAAGACTCGTTCAAAAAGAACGAATCATTCATGAACGACCCATCACTAGTCGTTATCACAGACAAACGAAAAGCTTGTCTAACCACCCTATCATCTCCTAAAAGTGCAAGATCATAGAGGGTAGAAGGTGTAACCTCGCGCATGTACAGTAAGGGGCCACTACACATCTGGACTGATGTCATAATGTAACTATTTTACAATTAAAATTCAAATTAGTGACAAACACACTCACACAGTCTTCCTGATATGGTGATATCTACTCAATATAACTCTGCTTCTCACAGTTCCGTTAAGACCGTGATCCTGCTTAAAAAGTACTTTTGCAGACACCCACACACACACACACATCCACTATTCATCAAAAGGTCAAACCTAGTCTAACAAGCCGTCGATTGAAACATAAAGACTGGCACAGTATGCACTGAACACCTTCTCTAAAGAATCCCTTTATAAGACTATGTAAATCATTAAACCCTTTTGTTCTTGCTGTCTGTCCAACACACTGACATCCTCTCAACAGAATGCAGAAGTACCTGATGCGGATGCACATGCACACTGAATTACACTGGCATGTGTAACACATAAGCTGAATGCCAACACCTACTCTCACTCCTACTAGTTCTTGTGTTGCTCTTCTTTACTAACGTCCCATAAATATCCGCCGCTGGTGGGAGGTTAACAGGCTGCAAGTGTTCTGGCAGGGTGAAAGCATGTAGTCAATAGAGTGAGAGTGAACTCCAGGCCCACTTTGAAAAAGGGGTAATTGACTCAGCGGGCACACCCTTCCCCCACAGCAATGCTCAATGGATACACGCACACACACACACACACACACACACACACACACACACACACACACACATATGCACGTACGCTCTCATTTCTCTGCCTGCGTCTGGACTCCATAGGGACACAGAGGCTCGCTTAATATCCGCCCCTGTTGTTCACCCCCCGCCCACGCCCACCCCCACCCACCCCCACGCTTGCATCTAATATGTGTTCTTTTTCAACCACACCCCAAAACCTGATGTCATAGCAAGTATAAAATATATTGAACATAATTAAATATACACTGCATCTTTATTATAAGATAAAACTAGTCATAAAACATATTAGAGATGTTTTTTTTTTAAATAAATACACTTTTTCATATAATATTTTCCGTTGATTATTTTCAGCATTTGTTTCTAGGAAGAAGTAAATAATAGTAGGGATGAGAATCATCAGGGACTACCTAGGTGCTGGTTCAATTTGTATTGTGATTCTGTAATGTGGGTTTCGAGGTTTTATAAATATCACTATTTATTTATTTATTTATTCCGTTTTTGTTGCAATTCTAAACAAACCTAGCAAATAATTTGCTCCTATCTCACAGGATGTTGTGCTGTGTGAACAGTTTAGAGTGCACCACCTTTAGGATTATGAAGAAACTGCTATATTTATTAATTTGCTCACTCTCACTCACTTACCATCTATACCACTTTATCCTGTGTACAGGGACGGGGGACGGGGGGTATTTAGGGCACGAGGCGGGGTACACCCATGACAGGGTGTAAATGCATCATAGGGCATACACACACACACACATATACACACACTCACAGGGTCATTCACATACTGTACTATGGGCAATTTGGGAACGCCACTTAGCCTTATCTGCATGTCTTTGGACTGTGGGAGGAAACCACCAATATATATAATTCATTTATTCATTTAACATTCAGCTTTACTGCACTGAAAGCGAATGATTAATGTATCAACTTATTAAATTAAAGTAAGGGCGGAATTTACACCCAAGTAAAATATGTAAGTCGAACATAAATTAAGACCCAATAATAATGGTAAAAATCGGTATGTTTATGTAAAACCCTTCCTAATACTTTCTAAAAATGTCACAAACACACGGAGACGTAGTAAATAAAAACATAACATTAATATGATAGACGGGACCTATTGTGCTTTGTGCTTTGAGACAATGACCATTGTTAAAAGCGGTATGGAAAAAAATAAAATAAAATTAAATATTGTGGAAAATTCACATTTTTGTCATTTTCAGACAATTTTTAGTCATTGTCCAGTGTGCGTATACAAGCACCTTTTATGACATCATATAAGCTCCTCTCCCCTGGTTTGTTGCTCAGATTCTGCTATTTGGTTTCGGGGTGTAGCGCAGCAATAGCTCATTTACTGCACATTTGGAGGAAGAGTGAAACAGTGGGAGGCTGAGGTACTGTAAGAAAAATTGCATAATCTGAAGGGTATTTAAAACTTGTTAAAGAAATAATAAAATATGGTACCTTTAAAGCTACAATGGCAATACATATCATAAGCCACAAACAGTCATACACTCATTCATACTGTACCTAGGTGTACATAATTTAACATAAATAATCCACCTGCCTGTGTCTTTGGAAAAGGGATGAAATTAGAGAAAACCCATGAGGTACTATAGTAACCCAAGTTTGAGGATCACACAGGGTATGTTTAAGCTATGATGAAGCAACGTGACCTCCTGCACCACTGTGCTTCCCAAAATGATCTAATTATGGAATATTTGAAATTTAGATTTGTGTAACTGACCAAATCTGTAAAAAAAAAAAAAAATATATATATATATATATAATAAGATACAAACAGACGTCAGGTTGGAGAAATTGTTAATAAGTGAAATTGATCAGAATGATCAATGATTAGCTCTTCATACATTTCTACTGTATATTAATAGTATTTTACATAAAACCACAAAAGTGTTGAAGAAGTCAATCGTAATAATTAATATTGTACAATAATTAATCAGTAACGTGCAACTTTAAGTCATAGGATATATTTGTTTCTGTTTCTTTCTGTCACCCGTAGTCAACCATACTGTCTTAGCCGTTTTTATGTAAATGATAGATAAAAGAAACATTATTGTTTGAGCAGCTTTAGGGTTAAGAAAGCTTGGTTGCCATAGAGACACAATCTAAGCAAATAACCATGGCAACTAGCTCAAAGTCAATATCAAACCGTTGAGGTCATCTTGTGTGTGTCTCTGTGTGTTTGTGACAGGTGTGACCTATGGGAGATCGCATTGTCCTGATAATGAAGTTCTGCTCAGAATATGTAGTGGTATGAGCTGCATTCACATGCCAAGGGAGGGCTTTATACTCTATAATGTGAGTGTGTGTGTGTGTGTGTGTGTGTGTGTGTGTGTGTGTGTGTGTGTGTGTGTGTGTGTGTGTGTG
>JAAGKR010000362.1:65004-142115 GCA_011419295.1 Clarias macrocephalus
TTTATGGATAAACTTGCAGTCCAATGGTGTGACACGTTTTTAGAAAACAAAATGCTGTACAAAAATGTTTTGTGTAAAACATGCTTAAATATATGCATGAATAAAAATTATATAATAAAACTTATAGATGGCCTAGCTTAAACCTATTGCAATACATAGATACTGATTCAATTTGTACTGCAATTTTACAAGGATCATGATTTTATAAATATTATAATTTAATATACTATTATTATTATTATTATTATTATTATTATTATTATTATTATTACAACATATGCACACACGCACATACACTTGCACAAACACACTAACGGTAACATTGCTCTGTCAGGATTTTTTTCAAAGGTAAAGTGCAGGTTAAGGGAGGGCTTTATACTCTATATTGTGTGTGTGTGTGTGTGTGTGTGTGTGTGTGTGTGTGTGTGTGTGTGTGTGTGTGTGTGTGTGTGTGTGTGAGTGCGTGTATACACGCTTGTTTGCGTCCATCCTCCACTAGATAGCAGCATTGCTAACATAGTGTACCATACTAATCACACACACTCATCGTCTATATCACTTAATATAGAGTCTATCCCAGGAGACTTTGGACATGAGACAAGGTACACTCTGGACAGGGTGCCAGTCCATCCCAGGGCACACTCATACAGCGGGCAATTTGGGAATATCAATTAGCTTAATCTGCATGTCTTTGTACTGTGGCAGGAAACCCACCAAGCATGGCGAGAACATGCAACCTCCATGCACACAAATTGAACCCAGACCCTGGAGGTACAAGGCGACAGTGCTAACCACTAAGCCACCGTGCCACCCAGAGTGTACTCCTAAATAGTGATACATTATCCTGCATAATTACTGAATGTGTAGCGTTTTGAGATACCATCCATCTTCATGAATCATTTCCCATCCAAATATGTGTCTTAGCATTTCATTTCCTGACTGCACGCGCCCCTGTGTCCATGTGTCCGAGTTCTCCTGTCCTATATTCTGATGCAATATGCTGATAAATGGATTGGAATCATAAAATTATTGCCGTCCCATTCGAGATATATTCCCTCTTTTATATCTAGTATGATTTCATACCCACTCCAGACGGAAGGAAGACGTTAATGTGAGATGCAGTAAATTAACGAATAAAAGCCTATTAATAAACATGAATATTAAAGTGAAATCAGAACCAGAGCTGTCCAGGTCTCTGGAGGGTAAGATGAAATGTTCCAATAATCCATACCGCCCATGTGAGCTCAAGTATGGGGTAATTAAAGCACATATTAGTTACAGGATCGGGAATTGACTGGAAATGGTAACCATGGCAATCAACAGGGCAAGATCCTATTAACATGTAACATCAGCCATTTCAGGCTCACTGCCCCAAATATTGTGGCCCAGGTGACTGTTGGCAAGGCAACCTGAACCTCCCCAGGTGACTGCTGGCAAATCAACCCGCCAAAGGCAACCACGGACAAGGCAATCTCCCCTCCTCCAATCAATGACCTACAGGACGTTATCCAGTCTATCCAGACATGGGACATCATTAGGTAAAGGGCAGGAAAGACATCATGATAAGAGCTCGTCCATTGAGGAGAAAATGATAGCCTTCTTCAAAGAGCTCGGTAATTGTCAGTCAGTTACTGTAGTGAATAAGTGCATGTTGTTTGTTCCAGCAGTTAAAAGAATATCCATGTGAGAAATGGGCTGGATTCTGTTACGTATCCAACTATTAGATTGTCCGAATCACTGCCAAAAATCTTAGTAAAAGCACTTCCATTTGCTTATTTTTATTTATTTTATTATAAAAAAAATTTTATAAGAAACTCTCTCCCTCTCGCTTTCTCTTTCTCTCTCAGCAGCTTTTCCCTGTTAGAAACATAGTGCCATAATGTTGGCCTTGTATGACATGTTGGGTACTTAGAGTATTTGGCACTTATTCCCAATTTGTATTTATTTGCCTTACTATAAGGGGTTTTATATGGTAGTTAAAAATGACATTGATTATTAAAATACTGGGAATAAGTTGACAAAGCTATGCAAAGTTTTTTTTTGTACTTTCATTTTCATTGTACTGTTAATGTTTGCCCATAGGCTATTTTTTTTGTTGTTGTTGTTCTAGACCAGTCTCTACTTCGTCCTATCATTAGTTGGTTAACTTCTTAATTAGTTTGGTTATTTATCCCCTGTTGTGTCTTAATATGTTGAAGAAGCACATTGATTGCTTCATGAATTTCTGAGCCTGGGTCATGTCACACAACATCAACCAACGGGTCTCATGGTGAGCTGCTCTGATTTGACTGAAACTTTTTTTTTTTCTTTTTTTGAACAATTCCACATCCTAGTGGTTTAGCTACACATTCAAAACATTTTATTGAAAAAAAAAAAAGAAAAAAATCCCAACTTTGGAGAATAGAATATATCTATCAAATGCACTATATTTCTATGCACAGATCAGCCACAACATTAAAACCACCTGCCTAATATTGTTAAGGTCCACCTTATGCTGCCAAAACAGCTGACATGTCCAGGCATGGATCCTACAAGACCTCTAAAGGTGTGTAGTGGTACCGGGCACCAAAATTGTTGCATTGTTTAAAATATTTTAATATATTTAAATATATCCAACACCTTTAAAAAGATAATCAGTGCTTATGATTTCACCTGTCGGTGGTATTAATGTAATGACTGATCGATGTTTGTGATTTATCATTGCATAAAGTGGGTGTGTCCCCATAACTACAAAGAGACCCATGGGAGTAAGGAGCCAAAATTCCTCATGCGTTAGTTTTAAAGTCATAGTGAAAAGTGTTTTGATTTTATATCATTTCAAACAGAATTACCTGCCTTGGATTTTCAGTTTCTCTTATTTTTCTGGGTTTCTGATATTCATGGAGAGAACAGGCACACTCCAAACACATAGACTCGACACAGGAGTGAATCGAACCCTGACCCTGGTGGTTCGAGGCCACAGTGCTAAACACTATGCCACCGTGCCGCCCGACTTAATTACAATAACTTTGGCTATATACCAGTATGCTTTCACTCATGCATTGCACATTGTAGTGATTTCTGGATTTGAGGAAATAATGCTTACACTGAGTTTATGCCAGTAGCAGGTTGGCATAGCGGTTAGCACTGTGGCGTCTCACCTCCAGGGTCAGGGGTCCAGCCTTCAGGTCTGTACTGTATGCCTGGAGCTTCTATATTCTCCCCGTGCTTGGTGGGTTTCCTCCCACAGTACAAAGACATGCAGATTAGGCTAATTGGTGTTTCGGAATTGCCCATAGTGGGTGTATTCTTGTGCCCGGTGATGGTTTTACAGTCTGTCCAGGTTGTACCTCGCTTTGTACAGTATATAACAAGTCCCTGTAGATAGACTCCAGGCCTCCTGTGACCCTGTACAGGATAAGTGTTATAGAGTGAGTTAGTGACTGTGCCTTACTGTATACTTGATTTAAAACTTTATCATTGATCATTTTTACTGTTTTAAACATAATGTTAATGTTTTTTGGGTCCATTCTATGTAAATGACAAGTAACACAAACATTTCAGTATGAAATCATTCTAAATTTTGTCTTATTTATCATGAATGGCAAAAAAAAAAAAAAAAATACCAGCACTATTTAAGACATAATATAATATTTGAAAGTAAAAGTTTATTTGGTTCTTCTACAGTCATTCAACATTTGATTTTCCTTTTCCCCAATAGTGGTGATGCCGTATATACAGTAATATCACACGGATCAGGTTGACAAAGCTCCGCTGGATTTTCTTACTTCCCCCCGAGGGTGCGTGATTGAATAATGGCAGGGTAACAAGAGCTTGAGTCTTTTACCAGAAACTGGCCCGGTACTGAATTTACATCCCCTTTATACAGACCAACACCCAACCTCACAGTCATAAAAGTGATGATCGAACTAATCTCAGATCTGAAGCATGTTTTAATGACTAAAATCTAACCTGACAGCTTCAGCAGAACATTATTCTGTAACAAGATCCCCATCTACAATATGATGTCAGATCAGGATAAGGTCACTGCACAGAAGTGTTAATAAAAGACGCTTAGTAAACAAGAGACAAGACAATTCATATTCCATTATTTCGGCTTTTTAATTACCTGATCATTTTGACCTACAAAACAATCATACACGTCTGATTATAAGACGTTATCATGCATGACCAGTGCAACCTCATGATTAAGTTATGGTGTCTAAACTGAAAAGATTTTAAATTGAACAATATGGGGCAGGCTTGACAGAAATGTCTGCCATTGCCCTGTCCCATGTCCACTACTCTACTCAGTAGTATTTGGAAAATTCCAAAAATATCTCCCATCATTACAAAGCGGCTACAGGTAACAATTTTCTCTTGGGTTAGATATTTGTTGTAAAAAATAAAAATAAAAAAACCAGTCAGAAGATGGCAGCAAAACCTATGTTTTACTTTAGCCTGGCATTTCTGCAAAAAGGTGCACTTATTTACGCTCTAGCACACATTCTGGTCTGTATATTGTGAATAATATAATAAACACTGCTGTGATTATTACCATTCTTAAGATAATGCAAAGTGTGCATATCAATCAGTATATACAGTACGCCAAAATACCCCAATACAATACCGCAATCACTGTCGTATTTAATGAAGAGGAAATATGTGTCAGGGCTCCATCTTTACACTTACCTGAAAGACAGAGAAGAGAAAAGAAAAGTATAAAGTATATTATAAAAGTATAAAAGTGTGTTTGTGTCTAGGCTTGACGGTGGAGTAGTGGTGAACACTGTGGTCTCGCCCATACCACGATGTTCAAGCGTTCGATTCCGGCCTTGGGTCTGTGTAGAGATTGCATGTTTTCTCCATCTTTCCGGTTGCAAAGTAGGCTAACTGGTATTTCCAAATTGAGTGAGTGTGCCCTGTGATGGACTGGGACCCTGTAGGGTATGCCCCGAGTTCCCTGAGATAGGTTCCAGGCTTGACGCCACTTTGTACATATAGACAATAAATCAATGAGTGAGAGAAAAAATGTTTATGTCTAACATGCACAAGTATATATACAGTGCTAAAAAAGTATTTGCCAGCTTCGTTTTTTTTTTTTTTTTTGTCTCATATTTTTTACACTTAAATGATTGAGATCAAACAAATTTTTATATTATACAACAATATCCAGAGCAAATACAAAATGCAGTTTCTAAACAATGATTTAATTTATTACGGGGGGAAAAGCTGCCCAAACCTGCCTGGCCCTAATTGTCCCTAAACCAAATAACTGGTTGTGTCACCCTTGGCACCAGCAACAACTGCAATCAAGTGTTTGCGCATAACCGGCCATCAGTCATCAATAGGAGGGTTTTCAAGCATGAATTCCCAGTTATGCCACATGATTTAAGGCCGGACTCCGACTCTGACTTTTATTTTTTAGAGCCTTTCAGATGTGGACTTGTTGGTGTGTTTTATAAATGAAATACTTACGATGTATTTCATTTACAATACAATGCGTGTTTCATAAATGTTAATAAATGAAATCGTTTCAAAAGGAAATGTTTTTATGCTGACCTTTGGGTAATATTTTTGGTTAAAATAAACTTTGGTTGATGATCTCGATCATTTCAATGTGAAAAATATGAAAAAATGTAATAAATAAATAAATAACCAGGAAGGGGCAAATACATTTTCACAGCACTGTATGTATTTTTTATTTAATTTTTTTTAATCAGAGCCGGAGAGACCTCCCAAGATTGTGGCGCTTTTATAGTTTGACAATAACAGAAAGAGACCATGCCTCTCAAGCTGTTTTGGTTCTAGACATACAACATACGAAGGAACATTTTTGAAAAGCAAAACTAATTTGTGAAACAGAGAGGCTTCTGGCACCGCATCAATACATCTGCCTGTCAATCTGTCATGCCAAGCACACCAATCTGGACATCAGCTTCAGTCATTAGGTCAAGGATGATCTCATCAAACTTCGCACAAATTATATTTCCCACATCACTGAAAGTGTCTTATTTCTGCAGTGTGCTACTGCACAAGTAGAGATCTTATATTGATAAAGTGGCTTATATTAAATTAAGTGTTTAGAACAGAAATAATGCTTTGACAGTGAAATTTTTAGGATTTATTTATAATATTTATGTTTTATTTAAGTTAGAAAGAGAAAAATTTTGCTATTAGTGTATTCTTTCACATACAAGTTCATACAGTATATTGTTGTACAGATAATAACCATAACATCACTCACTCACTCATTGTCTATACTGCTTAATCCTGTATACAAGGTCACGATGGGGGATGGGGGGTTGGCCCACACTACTGGCAATTTGGAAACGTCAAGTAGCGTAATCTGGATGTCTGCAGAGTACCCGGAGGAACCGCACCAAGCACGGGGAGAACATCCACACAGAGGCAGGGATCAAACCTGGCCGAAATCGAACCCGGACCCTGGAGGTGCAAACCACTAAGCCACCGTGCCGCCTAACAATAACATGTAAGAAAGGAAAAAAGATTAATAAATGAAATCATTACATTTAGATCAATTGACAGAATTTATAGCTTGAAAGCTGCATCCAAAAGAATTAGCAAAAATATAGTCAAGAGTAGGAGTCCAGGACAGATCATAAAAACAAGAAGAACAAACCAGACCAAGTACCTGAATAGCAAATGCCCAATCAATTGCTTGGTTTGTCAAGAAATGTGCTGTAAAATATAAACCTGCCCAGATATTTCACACTAAATTACTGATCCTGGTCATTTATTAGGTATGTCTGCGATTGGGACCAGGTGTGCTGCATCAATCATCTGTAACCATGTCAATTTGTGGGACAACTGGGAGCTGTTGTCTATGGTGGCCATATTTGTAGGCCATAGTAAACTCTCTGGAATGGAGTCGAACCCCAATTCCTTTAACAATGTGACAGTCAGACATAGTAGTAAACATGTTCCGAGACAAGAGCACAAGGATGAAACCCAGGTGGAGTTTATTCTAAGAAATATTCGATCAATCATTTCCAATGCATGATTTTCCACTAAGGCCACACAAACACAACTCAAATAAATCTGTCCCAGATGTATACACAAGCCAGACCCAGAATTGACTTTTGGTTGTTGAAATAAGCAGGAGAGCGCCATTACTAATTGTTAGCAAGTGATCAGATCTCAAAGCCATCATTGTAATTGTCAAGGGTGAAAGCCGTTTAAAAGTTTTACTGGTATTATGTAGCCAAAAGGTGAGGAGAATAGACCCTGGAGGCGGTGGACAGTCCTGAGAAACTTATGAGATTTACTTATTCTTTAGAATATCAGCTAACTTCCAGGGTTCCAAAGTTGAAACTCATATAGTTTTAAGTGGAAATCTACTGCGCTATGTAGGACGTGCCAAATCCTACAGTGCACACACCAAGTAGTACCCTTGTTCAGAAGATAGAGAGGGATTTGGTATTCAGCCTTGTGTTAGAAGCCGGTTAGTTTTGTAGCTCATGTTAGCCGTGAACAGAACATTGACAATGGAAACGCACTGATACTAATCAGAATTGCTTGTTGATGATGATGTAACATTATCAGATGTGTTTTCTTGCTGAAAGTACTACCGTGACCGTTTTTAAAAGGTAGGAAGCTGTTCTCCCCTCTCACAATCATTCCAGTGATGTGGAGTTGTGCCACCCTCATGCTTACTTAGATCATACCGCAGGAAGCAGACAATTGACCTCATCTCAGGTAGGAGGCGTATATGCGATCTGTGGCATTATCTAAGCATGAGGGAGGCACAACTCCAATGTTTTTGCACGCCATATTTGCTTATTTCTTTCCTAAATCCTGGTAGAACATCCCAGTGTAGACCCAGGCAGGAAGGACTTACTCAAGTTACATCATTGGGACTAATATGCGGTATGCAAAGAATGTTACATGGCTAAGGCAAAATCTACATTTGAATACAGAAATGAGAGTTTATTAAGAGCCTACAATATGTAAATGCGTACTAAGTGCTGTAATACACTTTACATTAGTGCTGCCAGGTGGATGATCTAAGAAACTGTATATTAAGATATATACATATAAACAAAGATGAATCAAAGATGAATATATCCAGCCTACACACATAATTATATGCACATATGTATAATCTAATGATTAAAGAAACTGTATATTATGGCTGTGTATTATAGCAGATCTATGAGATATTACAGTTTGCTACAAAGCACATAATCATATGTACATTGTTTTTAGATGAGGATTGGGGAACAATTGACAAGGAATAAATCACAGCTTCTTATGATCCAAGGTCAGCCTATCATATCTACTTGTTCCATCTATACTAGCTCTTAGAAAGTGAACTATTACAGTACATATACTGGCTGAGTATGTGTCTATTACCTTCCACTCATCCATCTAGAAACCTCTGTAGTCCAACTAGGGCCCATGGAGGCCAATGGTGACTACTGTATTTATTCCCATTTTTACGACCATGGTAGGACCTCTGGTTAACATCATACACTACAGGCAATTTGGGAACGCCAGTTATCCTAATCTGCATGTCTTTGGACTGTGGGAGGAAACTGGAAAACCCGAAGGAAACACACCAATCACAAGGAGAACATGCAAACTCCATGCACACAGACCCTGAGGTGGAATCGAACCCTAACCCTAAAGGTGCAAGGTGACGGTGCAAGCCACTGTGCGCCGTCTGTTAGCCTCTAACAGTAAAATTCCACCAGAAATGTAAATAATAATGATTTAAAATGAAACCAGGGATAACTCATTTGATTTTAAAATGTACATCATTTCTCTCTCATCGAGTGAATATAAGCTAATTACACAAACGGCTAAGTTTAATCTGAAACATCTTGGCATTTACTAAGTAGGGCTTTCAGGTCTATTATATCATATACTATGCAGGAGCACAAACAACATGAATCAGAAACTTTTTGGGACTTGAATATGGCTGACTTGCATCATGGGGAAGAAATTTAATGAATACAATCAAATGCTTTCTTGAGATAAAGAGTAAGAAAAGCAGCAACGCACAGAGGCATCGTCAGTACCACAGCAGTGAAATAATACCATGACAAAAGTGCTAGTGATTTCCAGGAATGCCAGAAATTAAAAACAGGAAATAAAAAGGAAGGAGCAGAAGAGAACAAAGGTCCTGTTCTTCTTTCTTAAGTCTCAAAATACTATTTAATCCTCCCCTGCTGGGCTCAGACAAAAGACACACGCAAGAGGAAGGGGTACTCAGCTGTCCCAGGCCTCTTCAGGAGTCTAGTGCTCTAGTACTGTATGTGTGCGTTTGTGTTTTCCCTTCAATAAAATTTTCCACACTTTCCAGCTTCAAAGATACTATGTTGGTTTTGTGATTCTTAGATTAAAAAAAAAAAGTAAGGGTAGAATCTAAAAGTCTGAATTCGCTACCAGGACCTGCACTTGTTTTTATCAGCAATCATAATAGGTTTCTATAATATACTTGCTTGTGCCTTTTCAACCTTTCTAGAATTGCTCAGGTCTCGTCATCCCCAGGCTTTATTCCCATGTCTAACTTTTGAAAGCTGGATATATTAACGATTGCATGAAGCCCTATTGCTTTGTTCATCTTCAGGTCTGATTACTTCTGCTTTCTGTCACCGACTCACGTCCAGTAATCCTGTTTAGAATTACAGTGGATCTGGAGCAGGACACTGGATACATTATGGGAAATCATCCCAGATGTGAGGCTGGTTCATCATAATCCACAGTACACACATTACTGTACATATTACTTCACACTTTAGAGCAATTAATCCTAGCTGTTGGCGAGGAGCTTAAGGAAGCCCACACAGACACAAGGAGAATAAGCATAGAAATTAAATCGCACATTTTAATTTAATAAATAATTTTGACATCTCTGGTCTTCTTATTTCTCCTTAGTTTATGTTTACTTCCTTCATTTTGCCTTCTGTATTGTTTCTTGGATGTTCTGACTGTTGTTAGACTGTTTAAGATACGAGGTGGTATCAAAAAGTTTTGAGACTAGTTTTGTAACGCACCAGCAGATGGCAGCACAAGGATGCATGCACAGTCACAGGGAGCACCTGCCCTGAGACGAAGCAAGCTTTTCCACTGTGATTGCTGTCATCATATATATATATATATTTTTTTTTTTTTTTTTTGACATTTATGGTACTATGCATTGAGAATTCGTCCCCAGTGGCCAGACCATCAATAGTGAATTCCACTGTCAGGTTTTAATGTGTCTGAGGGAGGACGTACGGTGAAAAACGACCAGATCTGTGGAAACTTCTCGATACCCCCTCATTGTGTAAGATACAAAAAAATGAGGTTACTGTTATACCGTAGAAGTATCTAGAAAGCTCCAGATGGTGGGTGGGAACAGTAGCTCTGCTTTGTGTTGTTCCACATCACTCCACCCTGTCATTGATTATTATTTCCTATAATTCCACACCCTGTCATGTTACTTAAAACGTAACCAGTCATGCTGAAGCCTTGGGCTGGACAAACTTTACAGACACAGAGTCTGCCCACACATTAGCTACATTAGCTAAGCGCCGATATGACATGATGGAATTGTCTTGTATTGATTTACTGCTGTGGCTTATCAATCCAACAGCTCAGTGAGATGATGGATCTGAATGCAAAGTGTGTCTAGATGGTGAGCAGAGAGCAAAAGTACTCAGAGAAACAAAATAGCTTTCCCCATGCTAATTGCTCATTCTGCTGGGTTTTATCTCTGGACCTAACTTTATGATTCTCTGACACATCATGGTAGGTGCTCCTCCAGAATCAGGAAAATGACCTTCATGATCTGTACTTTACTTTACCTCATGAATAGTGCAGGATTTATGATATTAGTTAGATAAAGCTATGCCAGAGACTCCGGCAGCCTCCTTTGTATCTGTTTATAATTTTTTTGACATAGTACTTTAATCACACTGTATCTCCTGACCATCGACTCTGAATGATCAGATTCTTACTTAAATAGAGGTCAGTTAATGCCAGATAGAGTCAGTAGTTAAAGTTACAGTATGACCTGGCATTGTTATTCATTATGAGCTCTTACATCAGTGTCAAACTTGAACATATGGCAGCATGACCGGACACAGGCCTCTTGCATGCATGTGCTCAGCAGAAATAACCTGCTTACAGTATATTACCCTGCAGTGTCTTACAGTTAGGTGTGAAATGCATAACTGACACAGTGAAGATATACCGCCTGGCCAAAAAGAAAGTTTAACCACCTTTAGCTTTGGTTGTAGCACACAAAATAGATCATGTGTAGAAAATTATTCCTCGTGCTCCCAGAACCACGCTTTCACAATTTGAGTCCTGGAATATGCCTGTGCAATCAAGGAAGCAAAAACGCCATAGATGTAATAACCTGGTCATTCAGTCTGTTAAGGTCATACGCTGACTATTTTATTGCCACAGAATGTTGCTAAACAATTGAAACAACCTCAGATCACCCTGCTTCCAGAGCTATGTACAGTACAGTCGGCACTATGGATGAAATGTGCATCACTTCATGCGCTTCCCTTTTTACCTGCTGCACCCAACATTCTAGAATAGGGACAATCTGGACTCATCAGAACACCTGATCCTTTTTCATTGATTCGAAGTCCAATCTTTATGATCACTAAAGCCTTTTTTCTGATTAGTCTCACTAACAAGTGGTTTTCTTATGGACACACAGCTATTTAGTCCTAATTCTGTGAGGATTACACTGTAATCCTCTAATTACACTGTGCGTGTATGGAAATGCCCTTATTTACACTATTATTGGATGGAATTGGGATACAGTATTTATAAAGTAATTACGTTTTTACTGTTGATTACTCACCTTGCCAGCTCACCAAGTGTTTAAGTAATGGAATCATAATTAAAGTGTTTCAACTTGATCACAGCTGTATTGTTCAATAGAACGGCAATTCTAAGTATACTGTGTGATAACAAAATGGACTCAAGACAACCTGTTATGTGTTAGTATGATCATTCCTCAAGCATACTAAAAAAACTTCTACCTTAAGGTTTATACTCCTGTAATAGTTATTTTTAATCTGCACAATCAAAGGTCTTGGTTTGACTTGAATGCCCATCATAGAAAGGTGTAAGGGAGTGTACTGGCACTGCCGCGACCATAACATAACAATAAAAATAAAAAAAAAGTAATCATATTAAGGTGATATTCACACCATGGGATAGAAAGGAGTCTAGTTATCTCTCTCTCTCTCTCTCTCTCTCTCATATTCTGATTCTATGTATATGGGTGTTGTTTAACCTCTGTTTATTAACACATTTTCCTATTTAATATTTTATACTTAATACCAAAATAAATAATCATGAAATTTATATTCAATTAAAATCATTCTAGATAGATAGATAGATAATACCAAAGTTTTCAGCCAGACAATGTCGTTTGAGCAGTATTCACCAAAGTAAAATTAAGCCATTATAATCATATACAGTATGCTTCATAAAGTGATTACTAGAACATGAAGTGATACAGTGGCTTATAAGGCATGAATTATTCATATTACCAGGGTAGCCTGAGCAGAAATCAATCTTCTGTAGAAAGAAAAGACCCATTTAGCATGGATAATGTCTTATTCGTGTTCTGCAGGGAATAGTGAGCGTGTGTCTTTGTGTGTGAACAGTCATGTTTTACCATAACTACAGCTAATATATACAGTACAGTACTAGTAAATAGTAAATACCAACCATCCATCTAGGAACCTCTGTAGTCCAACTAGGAATTGTGGAGGCCATTGATGACCATTGTATTTATTCCCATATTTTCAAACATGATATGACCTTCAGTCAACAGTCTATGGGCAATTTGGAAACCTGGGACCCGGAGGAAACCCACCAAGCACCAGGAGCTAACTTCATGTACACAGACCATGAGGCAAGAATCGAACCCGGAACCTGGTGGTGTAATGTGACAGTGCTAACCATGATGCCATTGTGCCACCTAAATATAAATTATACAATTATAATGACAAAAAGATACATTAACCGTGAAGTTGAATAACCACTAATTAATAAATACTCTACACTGTTCATATTCTTACTTTTGCCCCTTGGGAACTATAATGTCTTGTGCAGGAAATATGAAAATTGGTATGAAGATAGGGTGAGGAAAGAAGCAATTAACACATAATTTTTATTTTCTTTTTCTGCTCTTACTGTATTGAATAAAAAAGGCTTTAAAGAGCACTTGTCTAAGTAATGAACAACAACAACAACAACAACAACAATAATAATAATAATAATAATAATAATAATAATAATAATAATAATAATATCCCTTTATTTTAATCTGTAACAATTATTCTCTCATTTCAATATGACTTCGAAAGACAATCTCTAAAGTCTAGAACCTGGGATAGATTAACTGGTCAAAAACATGCCTGTGCACAAGTAGGAAATAAAAGTGCACATTCCTCAATGCTACAGTAATGGGGCGGTGCATGAAACCAGCAGAGCTGAAGTATTATTAATGTATCATCATACCTTCTGCAGTAAAACTGACTGAAATCCGTCATTTAAAGCATTCTGTTCTGGCATAGCTCACCTGTCTACTTTTCCATATCCACATAACAATTATGATATATATATATATGAAATAATAGTGATTCTGTCTCTTTAGCTCCAGTATAATGATTCAATAAACTATAGAGTTAAAGACTAAAACACAAAAAAACAAAGAGCTGATTTTTTAAGGTACATTTTTTGCTGAGTCATTTCACTCATACTATTTAGCTATTTATACACAATTTCTCTGTATTTATTAGAGATAGGGGAAAATTATTTGGTGATGTGATTCTGACTCCAAAATGTTTTTTTGAACAAATTTATATATACATATAAATAAATAAATAAATAAATAAATAAATAAATACACATTTGCATTTGAGGTGGTAAAGCACTGCTGTTTCTCCACGATCCTACAGGTGGCGCACTCCAAACTTCAATTATATCGAATTGGGATATTTATTAAAGCATGATATCTAAAAAGCATGAATCACAATACAAATCGAATCGGCACCTAAGTATTATGATAATATGGTGTCGTCGGGTAGTCCCTAATAATTCCCGTCCCCAATATGATTTATTTCAAACATTGAATGATCTTATACAGTATTTGCAGGTAGTTTTTCTTCTTTCTAGAAATAAATGTTTACAACGATCTATAGAAAAGACTATTCAAACCTCCATAAACAGCTGTAATATGATTCCTATTCCTATTCCCTGTGGAAGGTCCAATTTCACTTTTTGTCACTTGATAAAAAGAAATGTCTAGTGACAACAATAAACGGTTATAATACCATATCTGTCCAATAATCGTTTATACCAACCCATACACAAGCCTTCCATTTCCCAGCAATGTCAGCTAGCCATGTCTTGTGAAAATGCTAATCTAATTGGTGTGCTGGCCTTAATTGGATTACTAGTATTCTCCCCTGAGAATGAAAAATGGACAGATGGAAAAGCAAAAAGAAACAGAGAGAGTTCTCATTGCTCATATCTGATATCAAGTAGAAAGAAAAGGTCTCTTGAATCTGTGCTTAATGGCATTCAATTATGACAAAAGCGGATGGGCAGGTCTACAGACTCTTCATTGAACGAGAGGAGCAGATCAGTAAAAGCAATCAGTGTGGTTTTAATGTAAAGTGAACACATCAATCTGTTAACTTTGTGAGTAATGGGGTTGAACTTTTGACTTCTTGTCTTTGGGGTCGTCCATGTTCTATTCTGCGCAGTCATGAGTATTTACACAAACCGCATTAGGTTATGGTTACGAAAAAAGTCAATTATTTAAAGCTTCATAATATGAGAGGCGTTCAAATCAAACTGGGACTTGTGATGAAATTTCTTGTGAACGAATGTTTTCAGATTTACAGAAGTCTCCAAACACAGTATAGCGATGAGACTCTCAGTACAAGTTTGACCGTTTTAAATAAAGGATGATCCCGGCCAAGGTGGTTCAAACAACACTGTAGTCGTTCCCATGAACATTTAGCGAGTGGAACACCTGATCGACAGGTAACGCCAAATAGACACAAGAGACACCTCCTGACTGTGGGAACTGTACACGCAATCATTTACGAACACCACTTGCACATTATTTCCACATCCCTTGTACAGTCTTAGTAGTCAGTTCCGATCATAGCTCCAGAATACTAAGGAAACTTTCTACCTTGATGCTATCCATGCACTAGTGAAATGCTGGGGTAAGTGCAATAGTGTAGCAGGGGAGTACACAGAGAAATAAAGAGAGTTGTCACTCTTATAACCATGTTCTGTCAATCAAAAGTCCTAAGTTGACCAGAACAATGATGGACATGTACCCCTTAGACTACTTGGCATTTCAAAACCACTGATAGCATTCGTGGGCTTGTGCCCTGCAATAGACTTGCGCCCTGTACAGGGTATAGAGGCTCCAGGCTTCCTGTGACCCTGTACAGGATAAGCAGTATGGAGCATGAGTGAGAGAACCTTTTTAAGAGGCAGTTTAATGGACTGAGTCAAACATTGATGGAGAGTTTTTTTTTTTTTACCAGGAAAAATCTACTCCCACCTATCCTTGTTTTCTAAACATCACTCACTCACTCACTCATCATCTATACCGCTTTATCCTGTATTCAGGGTTGCAGGGGGCCTGGAGACTATGCCAGGAGACTTAGGGTATGAGGCAGGGTACACACTGGACAGGGTGCCAGTCCATTGCAGGGCACGCTCACATACACACACTATGGGCAATTTGGGAATGCCAACTTGCATGTCTTTGGACTGTGGGAGGAAACCGGAGTACCCGGAGGAAACCCACCAAGCACAGGGAGAACATGCAAACTCCATGCACACAGAGACGGGAAATGAGCCTGCCCGGGAATCGATACCCGGACCCTGGAGGTGCAAGGCGACAGTGCTAACCACTACACCACCATGTCACCTAGACATCACGTGATTTACGATAAAATTATTTTACCAATGAAAGCACTTGGGAAGTGGAGGAAGAGAGAAGGCCAAAGTCCATCCTACTGTACCTGCGTGTGACAAATCGAATGAAGGGCGGCTGGCGGAATGCCTGAAGGGCACAAGATAACAGTTCCAAATTTAGCTCCTGCCCTAAAAGACCCTTCACTAAAACAGCACAAAATGAATGGCTTCCATAATCTTATTAGAATGTTTATATATATATATGATTTTCATATCTTCAGTCTACTATAGCACACCTAAAATGTAATGTGCAACACTGATAAAGGAACAAATTTCAGATTTCTACAGTATATCACAAGTTTCTGATAAGCATCAGAGCAAAGATATTGTGGGTCTGGGGCCCACTGTGAGTCTCTGGTCAGTCTCAGTGCAGCATGTGGGATGAGACACAGTGTTTCGTTTCAAAGAGCGACTGGAATGCATCGTGCTGGTGGCAAACTAAGTCTGTACTGGAGTCGGTCAGCGTGAAAGAATTTCCTCACAGATTGAAGAAATAGGGAGTGTAGACTTGGGATTGCTATGCTGTGGGATCGCCTCTCACTTTTGCACTGCGGATTTAAAAGAACCCATTCATACTCAATAGACACACACAGCAACATGTACTCTAGCTACATTATTGAGCTATGTTTTATAGTGACATGGGACTTGCTGATACAGTATAAAGTTTTTACCACATTATGATGCATGGTTATACCATGGTACAACGGTACATGTACAATAATATGGTATGTGCTTACTGTATACCATGGTAGTATGGAACACATACGGTACCACAATACTGTCAAAAATGTTATACTTGTTTATGTACCATAATGGTAATATTAGTAAAGTATGGAACAATTTTACCTGTTACGGTACACTTGAAAAGTTAATACACAATACTTTGGGAAAGTGCCACAGTAAATAACATGGTATTCATCAAAGTACAGTGGTATGTACCATCATACTACCATGGTACCTGCGAAAGTGCCGTAGTACTGTACCTGCCCTGGTACTAAAAAGTCGTATGGTGTTACCATGGTAATGTTTAAAGTACCATGGTAATACTAATGTATATTATGGTATGTACCATATATAAGTAAAATGTCTTATGGTGGATTGCAATCATCTTTGATGAACCTCAATCTTTTTTTGAAGGAAGTATAAAAATCTGCATTTAGCAAAAATAAATACAGCTCAGGGCTCCCTTGGCACTATATGGCCAAAAGTATGTGAACACTTCACTTTTTATAAATCTCACTTTGTGTAATGCTAGAACTAATCTGAGCTCTGTTCCAATGAAGGGAACTTTGAATGTCATAGCATACGAAAACTCTCAATACATTTGCGTTCTTACAATTTTGTGACAGCAATTTAGCGCAGAACAACATATGAGTGTACTGTAATTTCAGGTGTCCATAAATTAGCTAACCCACCAGAAATGGTCCAGTATGGTGGCTGAGCCCATGTTATTGCTTGCATATAAAGTGAATGCAAAGGCTACGTTCACATTACAAGCTGCATTGTTCAATAGTTCATACTGTAGTTCATTTTTTTGGTCCGATCGGATTTGCATGCCATGACGGTTCACATTTCATAATTACTATTTCATAAGTGACTTTTATCAGACCCTAAAGTGGATGCATCTGTCCTCGGAAACGGCGCACATGTGGCCTTCGAAACGACTTTGTATGCACCATCTGTGTTTAAACACATCATATTTGCACGATCACTCATTTATTCCAGTCATAGATATGATTTCAGCAAAAAAAAAACTATGCTTGGGGTTTTGCTCTGAATGATGGCAAGCACTCTATTTGTTGAGGTTCAGATGAAGGAAGAAATCCAGACGCCTCACTTTAGTTGTTTTTGCTGCTATTGCTTGCACTGCCATGAAATCTCTGTGCTGCCAGTAATAACTGATGCCAGCAGTATCCCACACATGCACAGAGGCAAAAAAGTGTGTGAATTCTGATCAAAACATTCTCATCCAATTTGCATGGCTACGTAGTGGATATATACTGTATCTGATCTATGACTACATACTGTATGAAAGTGTTTCAGATCCGAACTTCAGACTGGTAACGTGAAAGTTGCCTAAAAAGGGGTAGCTTATAAAATGTGTACCCTGCCTTGTGCCCTAAGTCTCTGTATATATCTGTATATGTGCCAATCCATCGCAGGGCATACACATATACACACACCACGGGCAACTTGGGAACACCAATTAGCCTAATCTGCATGACTGTGGGAGGAAACTCACCAAGCATGGGGAGAATATGCAAACTCCATGCACACAGAGATGGGAATCGAATTTGGCCGGGAATCGAACCCAAACCCTGGAGGTGCAAGGCGACAGTGCTAACCACTACACCACATCGGCTGTTGTGCGCTGCGTACTGTAGCAAGAGGCAATATCAAAAAGCATGTGCTATAGTTATCATATCTAAACGCACCCTATTGTATCACTGTGAAGCATGGTTATATATTTAAGATTAAAAAGCACTACATTCCAAATTTAAGGAACAGCATTTTTTGTTGGTCTATTTCTTTTCTGCGTGTCGTTACAGACACCTAGCACGTCTCAGTCACGTGATCCTAGTACGCTTTTATAAACATACATATAGTGTATTTTAATATGTGTTCCAGACTCATGTTCAGTTTTATGATTTCATAACACGCTTATGAAAGTTGGAGCTTCCTGGGCAGCAGGATGGAAATTATGAAGTCATGGAATGTTAATAAAGAACAATATGAAAAGCTAATTCAGGCACAGAGATTCTCAAAAAGCCCAATGTGATTTGTTGAGCTGCAGTACCATGGTCCCCATACTGGATGTCCTGTATTCAAGAGTTATAAAGCTTTATAAAGCTATCAAGCATACTAGGAACATGTGACTAAGCTACTAGTCTAGATACACTCCCCATGTCCCACTGATCATAGATCATAGATTAACTAGTTCATCAACTCAACAGTGTATATTTAAATGGTCAGAACATCTTTTTTGATCAATGTTATTAATATTATTAGTCTCCGGTTCAAATGAAGAGTAACAGGCTATTAAACTTCAGGGAAATTAAAATCAAATTAAAAAAAAAAAAAAAAAAAAAAAAAAATATATATATATATATATATATATATATATTGTATACAGTATATATATATATATATATATATAAAATATATATATATATAAAATATATATATATATATATATATATATATATATATTTTTTTTTTAGAAAAGAGGAACCGGGACTGCAGAAAACAGCATGACTGGGCAATTTGTATACTAGTAGGGAGGAGGGAGAGAGAGAGAGAGAGAGAGAGAGAGAGAGACAGAGAGAGAGGGGGATTCAGGACACAGTCAGAAACATAGAGTAACCGCAGTCCATAAAGGCCCACTATGATGAAACCACAACACAGTGTATCATTACAAATGAAATATAACACCTGCGGTGTCACTGCATGTGTTGCACTATACCATTAGGGTGCGTATCTGCTATACTGTTCTTTTTATTCATTACTGTCAGGTTAAGCAGCACTGGTTTAAAAAAAATAAGTCAAATAAATAAATAAAATAAAAAACAGTCAGGACCTTTCATTATGCTGCCCACTGTGCCAACAGACCACGGGATGCCTCTCCACACATTTGTCATTCAGACACCTGAGTCATGTGACGCATTAATGCTGAAAGCAGCCAGTCTTTAGCTTGATAAATTCTCTACTCTCTGTCTTCATCAATCCAGTCACTCCACCCAACATTACTGCTGTTTGCCATATTTCATTAAATAGACTACACTGTGTCGTATAAAATCAACTAGTGTGCATGATGGAAAAACACTGCACCCTCTGAATGACATAACCATAATCCTAGTTTAATAAGGGACTGTAGCTTTTGCTCTAAATGTTTTTTTTAACCTAGTATTACTGTATATCCAGTGCAAGAGGAAGGATGCAAAGAACATTACTGTATGCACAGGTACACTTCTAGAGACAAGTTAGAGGGAGGTGGAAAGAAATCGTACAAAACCACACAGATACCTGTACAATGAGGACATGTTAAACTCGTGGTTTATACTGGTTATACTGGTTTATAAAGGTTTATACTGTGAAGGATTAAATGATATGTGACAATCTACCTTATGATGCAATGTAATTACAGAAGACAAGTTGAACACTTTTGTCCATATTCCATGAAGTGTTCAAACTGGAAAACATGACATGGGATGAAATGTGCAAGCGGTAGGGGTGTTAATGGTGGACTTGGTTTTGAAGTCATGGTTCGTGGAAAAAAAGGCATATTTATTTTCAGTTCTAATTCATTTAACGTGTTAATGTAGAAACTTGTAGACAGCAGCAAACTAGCCATAATTCCATGAACATCTGCTGTAAGGAATGCACAAAAAGGAACATAGGTTTGGTTTTTAAAAAATGCATCTATGTAAATACACTCTGTTGTTTATACACTATTGGTGTTTCTTTTAAATAAGGATTATAAAGATTACTACCTTACTACTTTTGCACAACTCAAAGAATCCTTCTCGCTGATGAAGTAAATGTGGACCATGTTTTTTCACAATTATGAAGTCAATTTGGAGAATTAGTGTCTTTCTTCCCTGTTTACAGAGTTGGGCCAAATCAATGTGGTTGTCCACAGCATTGGAAAAAGACAAATCTCTATAGCACTTATCCTGCATGGTGTCGGAGGAGGCCTGGAGCTTATCTAAGGGTATGAAACAGGGTACACCATGGACAGGGTGCCAATCTAGGGCACAAGCACTTGCATTCACACACTATAGGCAATTTTGAAATGCCAGTTAGCCTAATCTGCATGTCTTTGGACTGGGAAGTAAACCCACCAAGCGCATACTGCGAACTCCACACACGCAAACCCGAGACGCTGGAGGTTCAAAGTAAAAAAAAATTTACCGTTATACTGTTCATATAAGTGTAAGATTTAGATTAATAAACATACAGACATGTTTATTTGTTAATTCGAAAACACTGACTATACAGTTAGCTGTTTGAGAAAGAATACTGTATATACATCACTTATCAGGGTTGCTTAGCATGTTGCTCAGCCTGCTTAGCCTGTTGCTCATGTAGTATTCCAGTTCGTCCATTGAACGCTTCAAAGTTGATCATGGCGACCATCATATTAGTGTTTCCAATGAAGTGCATTATACAGTACTTTACATAGACTTGTTCATCTGACTTTTTAAACTTGTACAAATTTATTTTTTACCTCAAATTTAAATTTACTTAAAATGAATCTATAGCTACAAGATTGTTTATTTTGAAATATATAATTGCTGAAGGCGTCCAAAATATACAATAATCTCTTTTGAACAGTTGATATTGAGAAGTGTCTGCTACTTATGCTCCATAAAGCCTTCAGAACGTCTCTATGATTTTTGAGGCTGGTAACTTTAAATGAACTCCTCTGCAGCAGAGGTAAGTTTTGGTCTTGTTTTTCCTGGGATGGTCTTCATTAGAGTCAGTTTCATCATGGTGCTTGATGGGTTTGGCAAAAACACTTGACAATACTGTTTTTGCAAGGAATATTCCAGAACAGCTAACTGTTATTGCTGTTGTTACTTTATTACCTAATACACTATGTATCATTTCACAGTTTTGAAAAAAATCCAAACTTTCATAGTTTTGCGTCTAAACTTTTGACTGGTAATATAGCAGAAGGTATTTATAAGCTTAAGATTGACTATGTTCCTCTTTCATATTGCTTTAATCCTGCAAAGCATTGATGAATGTTTTCTGTTAGGACATATAAATATTTAAACCACATCCATCTGACCCATTTGTACTAGCATGAGGATGTCTTTACCATGGAGACTACAAAGTAGGTCTGGATACTAGAGGTGGCCAAATACTGAAAATGTAATTGTAACAAACCCTGTTTGCTGGATGAAAGAAAAGCATAATTATAAGCAATTCTTCAAGCAAAATGTGGGGAACTGCGGTAAATATTCCATTTTAGACGCACCAGAGCAAAACCTGTTCATGAATAATAATTTAAAAAACTGTATTTTTTTTTTCAAAGAAACAAGACAACTCCTTCTAAGGAACAATATGAAACAGTATCTCTCTCTCTCTCTCTATTATCCATCTGTTTCACCATTATTTTCCTCTCCATTTCCCCTCCTCCTGTTTCATCTTGAACCTAACCACACTGGGCATGTTATCAAATCTGCAGGTCACTATTCAAGCCAGATAATCCATCTCTCAGCCTCTCGTTTTTTGACTAAATGCATCACGTCATACTTTTCTGACATCCCTCCTGTCGTTTTTCACGCTTTCCACAGCAATAACGTCCCTCGTCCACCTCTCGAGCTCTCCCCCTTGCTCATCTTTACACTGATGTCTAATTGTATTATAAGTGAGCCGGAAAGAGGGGCAGATGTCCATCGCAGGAGCAGATTTGGGAACAAACTGGCATCTATCTTGTCTATGCTTTTCACAAACACACACACACACACACACACACACACACACACACACACACACACACACACACACAATATATAGTGACACATCTTAAGATATTTCATTAACAACGTACACATCATTTTTTTCCCCCACAGCCACAGTAAAATGTGTGTGTGTGTGTGTGTGTGTGTGTGTGTGTGTGTGTGTGTGTGTGTGTGTGTGTGTATTCTGTGCTCATAAACACACATGACTGAGCATGATGTCACTGGCATATTCTCGACAGACAGCTCTGCCAAACAATCTGCTGCCATGGATCTGAGGAGTCGTGCCTCCATGGTGATCTGGGCTGGTGGATCTAACCTGCTGTGCTCCGCAGTTCTCACCTCTAATCTCAGAAACAGTTAAAGCATGTCCTCTCTGTAAACATCTATGCTTTAAAAAAAAAAAAAAAAAAAAAGTGTTCACAGATCACCAATCTATCAGTAAATAATCAAAGCAAACATTATGCAACTGATGAACAATACAGCATGTTCTCACATGAGTAGTAGCAGCACGAGAAGCATTTTAATTCGATCAGACTAGAATCCTTCAGCTTCAGCTACAGTACCACCAGACTCAGGTTTATTCTCAAGCTGGAATACACACTAATATCTATTCTGGACCTGCTAGGGGTTTCTACGAACCGGATGAAGAAACTGAAGTATAGACAAAATATGATCTCTTGACCTCCACAGAATATATGATCTCATTACACCCATAACATCTGCAACAGTAATATGAGACAAATTAAGTAATAATAATTTAAAATAGCCTACCCTAAGAATAATGTAGAACTTGTGAGTGCTCTAAATAAAGCTAACGCTGGTAGTAGTCCAGAAAATACAGAAGGAAGGTTTTTTTTTTCTAAGCCATGGAATAAGGCTGGTATAAATGAGCTAGCAGGACTAAGTACTGTACCTTCAGCCATTTATAGATACACAAGGGTAAATCAAAAATCATCAACACTCTGGCTGGAGAATGTATTTTAATTAATTTTTTGAACTTTTAGAACAGACAAATACATTTGAAATAATGTCCTTGCTTTTTAATACACTTAAACAAGCTTACTTATTCCCTCATTAAAAAAGCTGCAATGCACCGCTGTTTTCACTTCTTCATCAGAAGTGAATCTTCAGGCTGAGTTCATAGTCAGACCCATGGTTGATTTGCAAATGGTTTCTCACATAATCCACTGTTACTCGTCCATTCAACAGAAACATTTCATGTGTACGCTCAGTGTCGTCATCAGCCATGGACATGGACGAGCGTCCAGTTCCTTCTTGATGGCTAACATTTGCGCGGCCTTCTTTAAACTTCACTATCCATTCATGCACACTTCTCTGAGACAAAACTCTTTCTCCATACTATGCACAACAACTTACACCGCAGCTACAAATGAACTGATGTAACACGTTCACACCTGCACAGCAGTGACTGACGGAAAGCACTGATAAGACACTGCGGCCAACAGAAGTTTTAATATACCCGGAGTGCAGATCATTTTTGCCTCACCTTTGTATACAGACATCGATAGTGGTTTCATTTTGACCTGGAGATCAGTCGGCTTGATGCTAACAAAAGTCTTAATGTGAATTATTTTGTACTTTTGCACAAATTTAACACAATAGCACCACTGATTGTTGTAAGAACAGGATATTAAGAAAAAAATTTACTTTTTCTCCCCCCCCCAGACAACAGATTCCAGGGGATTACACAGCCTTTACCAATTACCAATGGCTGATGTATACCATTTTGACCATAAGTATTGGGACAGTTTTCCTAATGTGTTTCACCACAGTTTTTTTTTTAATGAAGCAATCAAGATGTGACCTAAACATATATACCTTAAATTCAAATGACTTATTACATTCAAAAATAATACAAATATGACAAATTCAGAGGATTAAAAAGTCTGTTGATGCAAGTGAAGGAGGCTATTATTAGACCGAAAAAAGAAAGAAAAAAAAAGACCTATAAGATATATTGTTTATCCTTTAAAAGGAGGAATGCTGAGCAGTTGGGCTCATCAATATCCAGTTCTGGAATAAGATTCTTTGGACCAAGATGGGGAAGAGATGAACTTTGGAGAAGATAAGGAAGGGCTCACGACACAAAGCAAACCAGATCAGCAGTGAAAGCAGTGCTCTGGCACAGACATGTAGAGCTACAAGTGGAACTGAATCACTGGTGGTTATTGATGGTGTAACCCCTGATGGTGAATTCTAAAGCGAATACACCAGCTCTGATTAAGTCTAATGCTGGAAAAATTGATAGGATAGTGCTTTACAGTTTAAATGGATAGGGATACAACACATGCATTGAAAGCAACCCAAGAGGTCCTTATGGTGAATAAACAGACTTAATCTTAATCTTGATCTTGATATGAAATGATCAAGTCAGTCACCTGACCACAATTTAACCTGCCTATCTTATATCGGATCTACAAACTGTGGGTTAATTGTTAGTTAAGAAGTTAAAAAAAGAACTGGCACCAGTAACATGTATATAGTTTTAAAAGCTGCACGGATGAAAAGAATTTGTTTTTATAGGATCCCAACAAATCGCCATTAATCAGGACTTGTGGTAAACCCGGAACACTTGCTGTCTATCACAAGGCATGACACAACCACACTTATGTACTTATGTAACACTACCCCATGAGAGACTGGGGCTTCTACCTTCACAAACAATAAAGTTAAAGTCTTAGTTTTTTTGCATACTAAAAAGTAGTATTGCTTAAGTATGATTCAGCTTTGGGTAACTGTGTTAGTTTTAGAGTTCTACTTGGAAATGCTTGAAAAGGGAGGAACATTTTTCGGTGCGAGATTAAATTGATTAGATTGTGTTCTAAGATTGTACACATAAGGACGTGTTTGCAGTTACTTGCTCCAAAATAAGAAAACTAATGATGTCATTTTTATTTTGGGCAGAAGTCAGATAGTTAGGTCCAAATTGTGCCTTCTTCAAACAAAAATTCTCTTAAAAGAGAAAAAACTCTTAAAAGTAACTACAGAAACATGAACAATATCAGTAATAACAGAACATAACATAAAACTGTCTCTAGCAAACGTTTTTACATTAAGCCGCTACTTTAAATTGTGCCAAGAGTTGAATGCATCTGTGTTATGGTTGCCACCTTTGTCTTACCTAAAATTGACACAACTGACTGACCAACAGACAAATAAGACTAACCAAGATTTTTTTTGTGGATTGCGGCTTTGTTGTGTTTATTGTCCATGGAAGTCAGTTGCACAGCTTGTATGATGGTTAAGCAAAATACTGTAGATATATATACAAAATTAGCCCTATAAAAAGCAGCAGGTTATATCCCCCGGGAAATGCCTTATATTTTCAGGGACACTTCGTTGAAAAAAAGGACAGCCCTGGGAAAACCAGGCCAGGTGGCAACCTTATCCCATCTAGGGTGTCCTCGTCAATGTTCTCAGAGTAGATTCATATGATCCATATGAGACTAACCCTGACCAGGATGAAGCACTTACTAAAGATGAATGGTGATCCTCATGTTAAGGGACAGTTATGTCATTTATTTTGATGTAAACTGCAGTTCATATTTCCAGGTGAAGGATTCATCCGGAAGACCTAACCCAGTGGATAGAGGGACAGGACATCTTCAAGACCATACAAACTAGAGACCTACTGGGGACATCTTCAAGGCCATACGAAACTAGAGATCTACTGGGGACATCTTCAAGGCCATACAAACTAGAGATCTATAGGGGACATCTTCAAGGCCATACAAACTAGAGATCTACTGGGGACATCTTCAAGGCCATACAAACTAGAGATCTACTGGGGACATCTTCAAGGCCATACAAACTAGAGATCTACTGGGGACATCTTCAAGCCCATACAAACTAGAGACATATTGGGGACGTCACCAAGATCATATATACATACTAGAGACCTATTAGGAATATCTTTAAGACCATGCATACTAGAGACATATTGGGGATTTTAACATCTTAGACATTTTAGACGTAATTTCAAGCTTCACAAATTTCAATTTCATTTCAAGCTTCAAGCTTAATTTCAAGCTAAAATCCTCATACTAAAGTTGTCTTTAGGGCATCTTCACGGAGTAATTAGAAATATCTTACATACATGAGGACAATCTAAATACTTCTTAAAGAGTCTTAAAGACACCTTACGGATGACACGATGGCTTGTCTGCAGTTTAGTCAGGCTGCACAATTTGGATCAATTTCAGTAAAATATAATTGAGATTTCTTTAAACCAGATCTGTCTGTAACTCACTCTTAGCTGTCTGTCCCAGGAACAAATAGGACAAACAGCTCGTAACTTTGTCTCTGACATCAGACACCGCACGTGAAGCTGTTCGGTTGCCATGGAGACGCCGTTCCCCGTCCGGCGCGGGACAGAGCCTGGCAGAACGCTACAGCCGCCATCGTCATCCTCACCCTCATCATCATCCTCATCATCACATCACTATGACCACCACAGTCCTCATCACTGACCTTGTCTTCTATGTCTTATGAACCCGCCATGACGCTCGTGTCCCCTACCTGACGCGCCCGGTCCCCGTTTGCAGTTGGGGACGGAGTTTCTGCCTCGGGAGACGCCATCTGAGATCCTGCTCCAGCCCGTGCAGCTCCCGGAGTTTATCCGCGCGGCAGCAACACGCTACACACACGCCAGGGGCTTTACACTGTGTCCCTCTCTCTGGTGTCCTCCAAGTGGGACAGAGGAGGAGACAACAGCAAGCAGTGAACGCGGAGACGCAGTCATCCACCCTGCACTGAGAGGGACAGATATAGATGATCTCTCTCCCTCTCCCTCACTCCCTCTCTCTCTGTCTCACATACACACTCACACACACTCACACACACTCTCACTCACTCAAAGTGCACAACCCAATCAACTCATCATAAAAGATAATAGTGTATGTAAATAAACAGAACAAAATAACAGTAATGCTATCATAATTACAGAAAGCTGTGTTTGTTTGTAGGTGTGTGTGTGTGTGTGAAATTTCTTTTTCGTTTTTGTTATAAAGGTTAATAATAGTTGTAGATTTACATGGAGTATGAGTGCATGTATTTGTAATAGTAGTACTAGTAGTAGAAGAGACACTGCCTTGTCAACAGACAAGACAGGGGCCAGTAGGGGGCGCCCTAACTTATGGCGCAGTGGCTTAGTCCTTCGGGTCAGGGTTCGATTCCTGCCTCGGGTACGTGTGCATGAAGGTTGCATGTTCTCATGTGTTTGGAGGGTTTCCTCCAGATACATCAGTTTCCTCCCACAGTCCTAAGACATGCATGCAGGTTACTCTAAACGTTGTTCCCAAATTGCCCATAGCGTGGGAATGACATCTAGCGTCGCTTTTAAAATGAAAATTTTATAGTAATTATGAATTAAAAAAGAATTTAATAGTAATAGTAGTAACAGACTGCAGTATTCATTCATTCATTCGTTCATTCATTCATTTATCAGTTCACTCATTCATCTTCCTTACCACTTATCCTGTACAGGGTTGCAGGCGGCTAGAGCCCCTAGACTTTGGGCATGAGGTCACAGGGCACACACACGCACTACAGGTAACACCATTTAACCTAACCCACATGTCTATGGATTGTTAGTGGAAACTGGAGTAAGCGTTGGAAACGCTCAAACAACCAAGAGAACATGCAAACTTCATGCACACAGAACCTGAGGTGGCAGATGCAAGATTACATGGCTAACCAATATGCCACCATGCTCCCCCTCATTACATACAGTACAGACCAAAAGTTTGGACACACCTTCTCATTTAAAGAGTTTGAGCAGCTAAGTAAAGAAAAACGAGTGGCCATCATTACTTTAAGAAATGAAGGTCAGTCAGTCTGAAAAATTGGGAAAACTTTGAAAGTGTCCTCAAGTGCAGTCACAAAAACCATCAAGCACTACAAAGAAACTGGCTCACATGCGGACCGCCCCAGGAAAGGAAGACCAAGAGTCACCTCTGCTGCGGAGGATAAGTTCATCCGAGTCACCAGCCTCAGAAATCGCTGGTTAACAGCAGCTTAGATCAGAGAGCAGGTCAATGCCACACAGAGTTCTAGCAGCAGACACATCTCTAGAACAACTGTTGTGAATCAGGCCTTCATGGTAGAATATCTGCTAGGAAACCACTGCTAAGGACAGGCAACAAGCAGAAGAGACTTGTTTGGGCTAAAGAACACAATAAAGAACACAATAAAGAAAACTCTTTGAATGAGAACTTTTGGTCTGTACTGTATATAGACAATGAATCAAGCAACGGATATACATCCACCATTTCTGTGGCAGTGGCCAGCTCGACACCCAATTGTATTTGAGCACTTGGGGTTGAAGGACCTTGCTCAAGAGTCCACAAGTGTCAACCCGTCAGCATCAGGACCGTTCTGGTCCGCAGTCTAGGCCACCAAGTCATCTTTGCCTCCATATAACATTAAAACCAAACCACCTGCCTACTATTGTGTAGGTGCTTGTGCTCCAAAACAGCTCTGACCAGTTGAGGCACAGACTCTGCAGAAGGTGTGCTATGGTGTTTGGCACCAAGATGTTGCTCACTTTAAGCAGCTTAACTGAATGTTGAACTTTTAAAACACACTTTTTTATATATGCCTTGAAAACTTTTGTAAACATTTAATGTGAGGAGGGCATGATATGGTGGCTCAGTGAGCACATCACCTCGCACCTCTAGGCATGGGGGTGTTTCTAGATTGGGTGACAATACGCCCCTCCCCCAGTCTACACATAATGTAAGGGGTATGGAAAATTTATTAATAAAGGAATGGACTAATAAATGTTCAATTCAATAACATTGATTTTTCTTTTTAGTAGAATAAGGGAAGAGTGATCAACATGAATACTTCTTACTTTACTGTTTTTTTTTTTTTACCCCTTTGAACATTTTTGTTGTAAAAAAGTTCAAATACAATCATACAATATTTTTGCCACTAGTGTCTTGTCCTGCCAGTCGCAGAGCTTTTTTTTTTTTTTGTAGGATACACGGTTTCTGTTGACAACAGGGCTGTCTCTGCATGACATAATTCAACATGACCCATGATCCCTGAAGTGAGAAGCCACATTAAAGCCTGGAGTTGTTTTTCATGTAGGTTCGATTTTTCTGCTGTGTCAGTGCTCTGGAATGATATGGATCTTGTGCGCATCATTCTGACCATTTACTGTAAATCTTGCTTTCAAAGACAGGAAATCAATCTCAAACATCAAGTTCGATGCTATAACGTAATGTTAGGCCCTGAGATTTAGTTAGTTTTAGTTAGTGTAGGTTAACTTAGTCACTGCGATCTGTCACAGAATATCAAATCCTGTTATGGAACAACAGTCACTGTCAGGAAAACTCTTGCCTGGAGTAGAAGAATATGCATTTAGACCCCTAAACTACTCCTTCTTTGATGCTTGTTTTTTGAGTTCAGGTCTATTTCTTATTTCCCCCCTTTAGGATCCTTGCTGATGCTGTTTGCCTGTCTAGCCTAGCCATGCATGTGAACAAAACGATGCCAAAATCCACTCTGAATGTCATCATGTCATATTACATTATTGTGGAAGTCATTCTAATCTATTTCTTACAAGTTGGATTCCATGTAATGGCAGTACCCTGGTAATAAACCCTGGCTAAAGGCATTACTGTTGTCGAGACATGATGTTGTCCTGCCATAATTCCCCTCTTCTCTTCTCTGTAACGTATTTGTCTGCCTCTACTGTCATTTTATATTCAGTCACTCTCAGTTTAACAATGTGCAGATGTCATAGTGCGTATTAATCTGCTCAGAACCAGAATGTTTGCTTCTGTTTTTCCTGCTTGATTACTGTATATAATTAAAAATTCAAACAAGTAGGAAAATGTTTGCATGGTTTTATGATGGTTATACACACTCTAAGATTTAATTTAATCATCTATAGCTTTGATAACTGCACACAACATGACTCCAGTTAAAGTCCTGGAATATGTCTAAGTTATCAGAGAAGAAAGACTCCATTGATGTGATAATCTGCTCATTGAGCTGACTTCATTTCATTTCGACATAATGAGTCTAGACCGGACCAACTGAAGCATCCCCAGAATATAGGACTGCCTCCAGAGAGTACAGTGGTCACTATGCATGATGGGTGCATTGTTTACAGTGTATCTAAAAAAAAAAGTTGAATATATTGAATAATGAGTAAGTTTTTATAATTTAATTTAAAAAGTGAAAATATAAATTACATGCAAAGTGAAATATTTCAAACCTTTTGTTTGTTTGAAAATCCAGGATTTTAGAATATTAGAATATTTCCTAAGATCAAATATGATGGAAAATTAATTTATGCACTCAATACTATGTTGAGGCTCTTTTAGCATGAATTACTGCATCAGTGCAGCATGGCATCGTGGCGATCATCCTAGGGCACTGCCAAGGCATTATCAAAGAACAGATTGCTATAATAGCAGCCTTCAGCTCGTCTTTATTGTTGGTCAGTGTGTTGCATCTTTCTCATGACAACAGCCCATAGATTCTCTATGACGGTTAAGTCAGACGAGATGGTCGGCCAATCAAGCAAAGTAACACCAAGGTCAGCAAACCAGGTACTGGCACTGTACCTGCAGAAAAAGGAAATGACATCAGGTTGTTAGCAGATAGAAACATGATATGCTCTAAAATATCCTGGTAGGTGGCTGTGTTGACTTTGGACTTGAAAAAACACAGTGGACCAACACCAACAGATGATATGGCACCCCCAATCATCACCAAATGTTGAAAAGTCACACTGGATTTCAAGCAACTTGGATTCTGTGTCTCTCCACTCTTACTCCAAATTCTGTGAAAGGCAAAATTCATTTGGCAACAGAGTTAAGCAATGCTCCAGTTCTTTTTCTCATTAGAACAGATAAGACACTTCTGATATTGTCTCTGGTTCAGGAGTGGCTTGATACAACCAATACAAAAGTAGACCATTTTCTGAAGACATCGGTGGCTCTTGAAGCACTGACTCCAGCCTCAATCCACTCCTTATGAGACTTCCCGAAGAAATAGGATTGGGTTTGCTTGACAATTTTCTTACGCCTGTGGCTTCGCCGTGTGTGTACTGAAGTAGACAGAGAGATATATGATATTTATTCTGTATGAATAGTAATTTACTCAAAGTAAAAATTTTATATTTTAATATTTTGAGATACTGGTGTTCTGATTTTCCTCAAAACTAAAATGATTGTTCAATAGACAGACAGAATGTTAAAATACAGTATATGTTCAAATATTGAGACTTGTGTTTGAATATTAAAAGTGAAATAATAGACATAAAACCCTATTCTGGCCTAAACACAATTTCAGGGTATTTTAGCATATTTGTCCACAATTCAACTTACTCTAAGTATAACTACTTACTTAAGTACTGTATCTTGATATAGCTTTTTTTTGCTTTGGGCTTTAAAAATCCTATTTTTTCTGATTTCTGACATCACAGACACCTATTTAAATGGTGTACATGGGTTTGTACTGAGAAATGTATAGTCCAAAATCAAATTGAAATATTCTGTATTTTTATTTTTATTACTGAGATTTTTTTTCATGCATGTTCATATCCAATGCATATTCATTGCAAGGCTTTACACATTCAAAAACTTTTTTTTGCATATTCCATTGTACATTTTTACAACTATGAGCACATGTCTACAGTATGTGTGTGTGTGCTGTGTTGTAACAGAAGACCAGCCAAAAGGCTGCTATTTTTACAGAATACTGGAGTGACTCAGGCCTACTTCCCCTGTCACTGGGCATTAAGCTGAATTATACTAAAAGCTGCCATGTGTATGTGTGTGTGTCTGTCATATTTACTCTTTTCCAAACCAGGATAAACAGACACAGAAAACAAAGATTCATTACACTCTATTAACTAAAACTATTGTTTCACTGGTGGCGATTAAAATCCAGTATGTAATATATCCAGACATTGCGCCCTCATTTGCTTCTTTTTCATTGCTTTCAAATATTTCTAATAATGAGCTATATATATATATCAAACATATATTAATATATAGCTAAGTTACAAATATACTGATTTAATAAAGTTGACCAATAGATTCACTCACTCATCATCTATACCACTTTATCCTGTATTCAGGCTCATGGGGCCTGGAGTCTATCCCAGGAGACTTAGGGCACAAGGCAGGGTAGACCCTGGACAGGGTGCCAATCCATCGCAGGGCTCACACACACATACACTCACACACTCATTCACACTCTACGGGCAATTTGGGAATGCCAATTAGCCTAATCTGCATGTCTTTGGACTGTGGGAGGAAACCGGCGTACCCGGAGCTAACCCACCAAGCACAGGGAGAACATGCAAACTCCATGCACACAGAGATGGGAATCGAGCCTGGCCGGGAATCGAACCCGGACCCTCAAGGTGCAAGGTTTATATACATTAAACCGCATTAGTGTGACAATATTAAATCTGTCATCCAACACTTGATCAGAGCGAAGATTGGACTACCTACTTCACGTCTGACATGCTGGACTCCCAGGAACTCCTTTAATGGCCCTTTCCTTTAAAGCATTGCAATTTTTCGCAGGACAATGCACAACCTCTTACTGCCCACCACACTACAGTATATGCACATTACAGGAACTTGGCTGCGAGTTATTGCCACATTCCCCATACAGTCCTGTAATTACTCCAAGCCTTTTCCACATGTTTGGGCCATTATAGGAGTTCCTAGGAGGCCAGCGTTTCAGACATACTGATCATGGCTCCGGTGTACTGAGAAAACGTTCTACCTTGATTGTATCCAAGCAGTAGTGAGACACTGAGATAAGTGCATTAGTCTGTCAGGGGATTATACAGAGAAATAAAGCTGTGTTCTGCAGTTTGGCACAATCAAAAGTCCCAGTTTGACTTGAACACCCCAATGTGTATCCACTTCATACTTTTGTGACCTGTTCATTAAAGACACAGTGTACAGTTGGGATTCTCCCATGCACAGCTTCAGTGGTAACATTCTTTAAATAGACTCGAGCTCCTTCAGTACTGCAGTGCATCACATATTCCTAATATAAAGGAGTGTATGTGTAGTTTCCACACACAATGTGTAAAAATAGCCTCAAGGACTAGACAGTATGACCCTTTGCTTTATTGTTACATCTATTATCAACCTAATGGGATTCGAAGAAGAAATATCTCTATTATATTTTAGAGACAGTGCACTTTTTTTCCCTCTTTTACTAAAATAATGCGTGTGAATATGTCTTGAAACTGCGTGATTTGCTTTTTCTTGGTGAAAACCAAAATGATGTAAGTGTCTGAAAAGTGATAGTATGCTGTACAGTATGTACCATTACTAAAGCGATTGGAAATGTACAATATAATGAATATATTTAATAAAAACTGAAAGCAATATATAAATAAAACTATGTTGCCATCTAATAAGACAAACAGATAAATGAATGAATGAATGAGCACAGAGGGTTTTACAGTATCTGTTCCTTTAACCCTTCACACCTTCGCACAGTGTTGGATAAGATGCCTACTGACTCATGTGACTTTTCTTTCTCTGTATCTGGTGCCCAGTTGGAGTTTATCTCCATCTCACAGGTGTCTAATTGTTCCATGAGCTGTGTGAATGGAAGAATGTGCTGGATGAATGCCACACGGGCAGACTGAGCCGTCAGTCAAAGGCCAGTCACCTTCAGCTCAGCTGGTACTTACTGACAGACGAGGGTCAGGACAAAACTTAAATAGCTGAACTGCTGGCATTTACAGGCAAAATAAGCTAACTTGCTTTGCTCAGACTGTATGTATTGCATGAGTAGAACATAAGATGTTTGCAAGCAGTTTTTCTTTTTCTTTTTTTTAGACAAACTGCTACGATTTAGCTAATCACAGTTTCTAAACAAGGGTCGAATACACTGTGTGCACAATATATAAAATATTTTGCCCAAATCATGATTTTTTTTTGTTGCATATTTTTCAACTCCAAGCTGTATAAACTTGAATGCTTATTGGATTTAAGCATATCAGGTGATGTGTTTTTATGTCATGATAGAGGGTGTGGCCTAAGGTGATCAACACCGTACATCAAGGCGTACATAATAAATACTCAGCTTCTTTTCCTCCGGCAAAATGGGCCAAACTCAGAAAAGTCAAGAATTGTTAAAAGTCTTTTAGAGCGATGTAGATATTGGGTGTGGTTACAGAAACATAAAACATTTTGTTGGAAATAGTGAACAGGGTCGGAAGAAACGTGTTGTGGAAAAAAAGAACGCAAATTAACTGAAAAAAATTTTGACAAGCAGCAAACGTGAAGCTACCAGGAACCCATTATCCTTCAGTGCTGTCATATACCAGAACTGCTAATCTACATGGAGTGTCCAGAAGCACAAGGTGGTCAGTTCTCAGAGACATGGCCATGGTAAGGAAGGCTGAAAGACGACCACCATAGAACAGGACACATAAGTTGAAACATCAAGACTAGGTCAAGAAATAGACAGATTTGAAGACAGATTTGTCAAAGGTTGTGTGGACAACGGAGCTGATGGATGGGCACATGGCTGGATCAGTAACGATCAGGCGCCAGCAAGGTGGAGATGGGATACTGGTATGGGCTGGTATTATATATATATATATATATATATATATATATAAAGCTTCAAGTTGAATCTTGAAATCAAAACTTACAGCCATTTTTAGAAGACACTTTCTTCAAGCAGTGGTACAGGAAATAGTCTGCATTTTTCAAAAATACCATGATATTTATGCAGGACAATGCTCCATCGCATACATCGAAGTACTCCACTGACTGTTTATGAAGAGAAGGGTGGCTATATTTGTCACAGATTTATTTATTCATTTATTTTTTAATGTCAATAATGAGTTTAATATCCTAACATTAACAGATGAAAATAAACAAAGGAGATGTTACCTTTAGTTGCATAATTCTGTGCACATATAGATATTCTAAGAAAGCGAAAACATCACTTTCTTGAATATTCAGGTTTGATGTTTATTACCATTTTGGATTATCTGAGAGCACTGTCACTGCTCAAAAATAGACCTTGCCTAATAATTGTGCACACAGTGTAAAGCCTTAGCCATAACTATAAAATAAAAATTACATTTCTAAACTTTTGTAGATTAAATGAAAGAAATGGGACAACTGTTTTCTGTGACAGACTGCAAATGATTACAGGTACAATAACATTTTTTTTTGTTTTGTTTATGTAACATGCAGTATGGTGGTGTAGTGGTCTTGGACCACCATGGTTGAGGGTTTGACGCCAGCCTTGGATCTACAGTATGTGCATGGAGTTTGCATGTTCCCACACTCGGTCGGTTTCCTTCCACAGTCCAAAGACATACAGAATCAGCTATTTGGCGTTTCCAGTGAGTGTGGGGGTGGGTGTGCTTGTGTGACCTGTGATGGACTGGCACCCTATCCAGGGTGTGTACCACCCCATGCCACGAATCGCTTGGGATAGGTTCCTGACCTCTTTCAACCCTGTACAGGATTAGCAATATACAGAATAAGTAACTAAGAATGTTTATGTAGCAAGGTCATTTCCTATCTTCTTAGTTCCAACCACTCTAATCACTCAACCACTTGAACTAATCACTGGCCTGATCATCTGCACCTGTTTCTCACAGGTTACATGATTTTCTTTTTTTACGCTTGAATTATTCATAGGTCAACGTGTCGCTTAACAAACAGTCAATATCAACAACAACAAACTAGTCAGTTACAGGCACTGAACTGAAAATGAGAGCCAAAAAGTTCTTCAGGAAGTCTGGAGACTAGATTCTCAAGATACTCAGGACCTATCATGTAGTGCTTCAACTACATTACTGTGCAAAGGTCCTGAATATTTCCAAGGCTACATTTTTGCAAAGATCAATATATCGCCATCTGTTGGCAGAATGCACATATTGACGTTAACTAATTTAATAGTGAGATGATCACTTTGGGACAGAACATTTATTTAGTGCAAAACACATACCCCCCCCAAAAAAAAACCATTTGCTAAAATATATTTAATTTAAAAATCTCAGACTAAAAACCACTACTGAACTACTGAAAAAAATTATTACTATAAAAAAAAACCTACAAATAAAGTTATGTTGGCACAGTGCATAAAGACTGTAATAAAACATGACAGCTTGGGGCATATAGTGCATATTTGTATTTGTACAGTTCATACAATTGAACATTTCATATTAAGGCCTTGCTTTTTAATTATTGCATTATAAATAATGATCATTTTCATTTTTACACATATTGCCTGTAAGCTATTGCTTTTTTTCTTGGGTTTTCTAGCTCTGAAACATCTCTTAGCTACAGATCTTACTACTACTGCACACAAGAAACGTTTCTGTGAATGTGGTGTACTCTTCATCTCTGAATGATAATATATTTAAACATCTTTACTTTTGTCCGGGTGTGCACTTCTAACAGTTGCATAAACTTTTGTTAAATAAGTCAATTGAATCAACATGGAAACCTAAAAATATATGAAGTGCAAAACAAACTCCATGTTTTACTTCAAGATGGGAAAGAAAACTCGTCTGGTCTATTTAACTACATTAAGAGGAACAGAAAATAAAGGTAATAATGATGTATATAATTGGAAATAATTACAATGACATCAGATTGGAATGAATCTCAACCTAATTCAAGTTTTGGCAGCTCCAAGGCCAGTTTTTATACAAATAAAGCACTAGAAAACACTACAAAAACAAGGCTACAACCCGAACACTGGTTGATGTCGGCACGCCTGCAGGTATTTGGAATTGCGTGCAGTTATAACAGTTAGGTGTCCAACAACAGTGTTTAGAATGTTTTGTCCTTCATATGACGCCATAACAGAGAAATGATATAATATGCAGAAATGTATATAAATTTTGTCCATATTGTCTTCAGATTTAATTGAAATTCTGTCCATGTTCATTGCAAAAACAACAACAACAACAACAAAAAAGAGTCAGTTTTAGGATAAATATCATAAACAGCTTTTGCAATGTTTATTTAGTGTGAGCATAAATATAACCCAAATATAGTTTAAATTCATTTCATTTAAACTAAAGAAAAAACAAGCACTTCTTGCCACAGGATCTCCTTGAGCCAACAATACAGATAGTGAGACTGGAATTTTAGATTTAGATCAACTTAACAACTTATAACGTGACAGGCAAACAAACGTTGTCCATTAAACAGTGTATGGACAATTAATATTCATATTTCTCCATGTAAAAATGAGGCAAATGGATCTGAGATATACAGCCACATTGCACTCATTTATCAACATGGCATTATATTCCTTCCTCATAAAAAATTTAAGTGATAAAACAGTAATATAAAATAATAAAAAGGGCATTGACAGCATGGTATAAATATCACACAAACGTTTGCTGTGATGAGAGCTTCAGTAAAACAAATTCGATTCCTGATTTAGTTTGTGTAACGGCGTTCAGGTAGGAATGGTGGGATCTGCTCAGGATCATATTTATGCTCACTATACGTCAATATAGATACTGTATGCCCAATATAGAGTCTATAGAGCAGGTGAAAATATACCTTCGGCTTCAACCTGAATACTTGTGTCCAGCACATTGAGTTAATTAAGTGTGTGCACATGTGTGTGTGTGTGTGTGCGTGTGTTTCCTAATACTGGGGTTTCCATAACATGATCTGTTTATCTTCACCTCCTGTAATGACAGTGCTGCACTGCTCATTCATCCAAATGCAAGAAACAGGACCTGAAAACAAAAACGAGTTTTTGAAGTGACATGCAGATGGAAATTTAGGAATTTACATTACACACAACTCTTGTCATTCTTGATTATTTTGTTTGTGTACCAGAGTGAGCAGGGATCCTGTGTGTGATCTTGCTAGTAAGAAGATCCCAGATGAGCAGGTCCCCTGATTGACCTCCAGACAATACAATGCTGCCATCCCAACAGAAACATCTACACTCGCCAAAAAACATACAAGATATCCATCAGACAGATAGACAGACAGACAGACAGACAGACAGATAGACAGATAGACAGATAGATAGATAGATAGATAGATAGATAGATAGATAGATAGAGTCAAACTGGGACTTTTGAGGGCTTGTCCAAAGTAACAAAAAGTTATGCGAGTAAAAACTCCCGAATTTTTTCTATATAATCCCCTACTACATGAACACACCTAGATACCATCAAGATAAAAAGATTTCCCAGTATGCCGGAGCCTTAGCAGACTGCCTGCTTCACGTCTGAAATGCAGGTCCTCCCAGAACTTCTTTCCAAACATGGAAATAGCTTGATGTGAGGTCAGGACTGTACGGGGAAGGGAGCAATAACTTGCCAGAGTTCCTGTAATGTGCAAGTGGTGTTCATGAATCACTGTGTGTACAGTTCCCACAGACAAATGCATTTCTTCTGCAAGTTGGTGACAAGTTATCCGTTGATTTTCAAGGATCAGGTGTTCTACTCGCTCAGTGTTCATGGGAACAACTGCAGTGGGCGCCGAATCACCTCGGCCAGGATCATCAATCACGGACGTACACTCTTCTTTGAAATATTTGCATCATTCAAATGTTTTACTTTGGCAAAGAATCTCATCACCAAACTGTGCTTGAAGTCTTATGTAGATGTCAGTCGGTTTTATGCCTTCACTCGCAAGAACTTTTGTGAAAAGTCCAGGTTTGACTTGAATGCTCTTCACAGAAAACCAGGTTGGACAGTTGTCTGAATAATTTATCCGGCTTGAACTTGATAGGGTAACAATTCTAAACTGAACACGTGCCATGTGCTCTTGAATCTTATTTAAATTTATAAGATATTCAAAATAAATAGCAATGAAATGTACAGTGCAAGTAAGTAAAAGGCTATTACGCTACAAAGCAAATACAAAACATTAAAAGTTAAAAGGAAAATCTCCTTAGTTAATGCATGGAACGTTTTACTGTATCACTTTGTTTGCTGGCGGCGAGTTATACAAATCAGTATTTTGCAGGAGCAATATTTAAAAATCCATCTTGATCTCGACCTCTAACCTCACCACTAAAATAAGCTAAATGAACAACTAACTATCTTAACATTTGCTATGAAGTGGCATGTGAAAATTTAATTTGGAAGTTGATGAAATTATGGAGAAATATACACACTGGCCACTTTAATAGAAACACTCGTTCCCATTCTTATTCATTCATTGTTTATACTGCTTTTAGTGTGTAGGGTCACAGGGGCCTCGAGCCTCTCTCAAGGAACCTATCTTTGGATTTTGGGAGGAAATGAGCAAACTCTTCATGCACGGTGAGAATGCACAAATTCTACACACACACAGAGCGAATGTGAGATTTGAACCGCCAACTCTGGACGCATGACGTGACGGTGTTAACTGTGCTAATTGAATTCAAATAAATTCAACTTTATTTATTTGGTGGTTTTAACAACGGACAGGCACATAGAGCACACTTGTTGCCGGAGGTGACGATAATAATCAAGCAATTATACATGTGTGAATGATGCTCACTGTAGCTGTAAGGAATGTCTATGAAAGTTACTGTAGCCTTCCTGGTAGCTTTAAACAGTCTGATCATTTTCCTCTGACCGCTTTTATTCTCTGGAATTTTTTGTTTTTTGCAATCCCTTGTGTGAAAATCCCAGGAGTAATTCCTAAAATACTCCACTAACCACATCATGCACAAATAAATCACACTTTTCCCTCATTCTAATACTTGCTATAAACATTAACTTAAGCTCTTGACCTGTATTTTTCATGAATATGCTGGTTTACTGATGTTTTTAATAAAAGGGGCTAAACCACATCATCCCAAAACCTGGATTATTCTGCTAGCGGAGTTATTTTTTCCATATTTCCTGTCATATTGAAGAAGGGGATAAATATAGTAAGATACACAGCATATCATGGGTAAAAGTGGAGTTACCTCTGCTCTTCCTCTGCAGAAACTGTAGAGAGTACTGTGCCTGTCTGTACGTCTGTAACCTTCAAGTACATATCCTCACCCACACTCAAAATGTTTCGACTGTCTGAATACCACACACACACACACACACACACACACACACACACACACACACACACACACACACACAGACAATAAAAAAAAGATTGTCAGAAATTTCAGCATTAGAATGCATGCAGGATGTTTTACACGCAACATTTTATACACAAAACGACACACACCAGGACTAAAGGCTACTTGGTGGATCTTTCCAGAATGACAGGTGAGCTGATGCAGGAGGGAGAAGCTGGCGAGATCCCAAACACTGAGGGTGCCCTCTTTTGTGCCTGACGCCAATAGTGTTCCAGCAGGGCTTAGAGATATGGTGTTAACCTGAAAAAATAGAAACATATTAAGCAAAAAATTATCTATTATTATGTAATCTATATATAATCTATATAGAATATTGTATATAATCTATATATTAATATCTGCATATTAATTATTTTAGTGCAATATGTAATGTACTGTAACTTACTGTGTGCTATATTTAATTCTATTTTCTATTTATTTATTTTTTATTTTAATTTAGAATTTCTTAAAGCTTTTTTTTTTTTTTTGTTTCCTTGTCTAATCTATTACCCCTTTCCTTTCTTCTCGGTAAACAAATCGAAGCAACTATAACCAAGACAAAGCAATTTCCCTTTTAATCTTGGAATTAAGAAACTTTTTGGAATTAAGTTTTGATAAATGCCTGAAGGATACCATGAAGATATGTGCTATACTAGCTTATATAGTACAGATATTTTTATTAGATTCTTTTACTTACATAATTCCCCAAGTTATAAGTAAACTACAGCAGTATTAGCTGGGTGAAATGCTAAAGACTCACCCCGGCCTCGTGCTCCAACTCCGCCAGCAGCATAAACTGTGACCTCCTATTGTTGGAAATATCTGCAGCGACACACTTCCACACCTGTTAATTAATTTTAAACACATGTTCATAGATTATTTCAGAATGATTGTGATAAATTCTACAGCTATCATAAAGTACACAGTAGATTTGTACTGTACATGTATAATAGTACCAGTCATAAGTCTGGACACACACAGGCCTACTCATTCAAGGATCTGTTCTTTATTTTCACTATTCTCTAGATCCGGACCGAGTGACCGAGTTCTGATGCTTTTCTGATAAATGAGAATAATTACTGTACTGATCTGTCCATGAGAACAATCATGTAAGGACTTTCCCTAAACAGGTCTATGCAAGTACAATGAGATTTGGTGAATTCAGACTGCTGACCTTTACAGTGGAATCCCATGATGCCGTGTAAAGCTGATCTTCTCTCCAGCAAACCTGACTAACAGCATCATCGTGACCCATGAGTGTGTCCTGTCTCCTGCCGTACGCTATTGAATAAAAGTATCTGGAGCGAACGAAGGAAAAGTACATGGAGTGAAATATAACAAAATAAAAAAGGGGGGTTGGATGACTTACAAAAAAAAAAAAAGTTTTTTTGTAAGGTAAGCAAGTAAGTCGGGCAAGCTAATTCATGAGGTTGAAAAAGGTTTATTTTTGGTAACTTACACATTATTATCCCATGAAGAACAAACCACGGTTTTATCCTCAGGCAGTATCACGCAGGAGGACAATGCCTTAATGGAGAGAGAAATCAAAAAGAAGAATATTTGGTTTAGGGATGTTTACATGCAGATGACTTGTTAATGGAGTTATGATGGGTCACAACATCATCAATCAGAATGCTGTAAATCACAGGTGACAAATCTTCTCCAGAAGGCACAGGTGTGTGTGTAGGAGTCCGTTCTAACCATGCAACATCTGCAGTAATAAACCTGCCTAATCAGTTATTCTTGGCATTCCATAGATAATCAGGTGTGCTTGGTTGGAATGAAAAATTGCGCACACACACATACATATACACACACATAGACACACGCACGCATCCGTACACACAGAGTACACACACACACACACTCGCTGTGATTTCGATTTATATTTTATTGTCTAGCTCTATGGAACATAGAAAAGAATTATAGCCCTTACAACAAGCTTTTTGTAGATTTAAGCATCTCAGTGCCAGCCATCCTGTATCTATGAGGATCTATAATCAATTTTAAATCACAGACTGATTACCATGTTGGAAAATGAAACACTCCTCTGTAGTGCGTTGCTTTCCTTAGAAATCATCTTTAAGGTAGAGTCTGTAACAAAAAAGATAATATAAGCTATATATATATAAAAAACGCAATAAACAACAGAGATTCTTTAGCGCTTGCTCCAGAGTGCTTTACCTTGAGATGTCGTGAAAACGGACACACCATTCAGAGTCACTGCAATTCCTGTCACTGGCCTAAAAAAAAAAAACAAGAATTAGACACTGACTATAACATACAGGACACACACAAACACAGATGAACAAACATACTCTTTGTGTATCTTGTGACTGGACTGCAGTGTGAGTTTGTTCATGTTGCTCCAGGCGAGTGTCTTACTTTCCTCAGTCAGATCCTCAAATGACTCCATACTGGGAGAACCTGAATATGGACACGTACATTAATATACATGTAATATTGACCGAACCGAACTGTGTATGTGTGTGTGTGTGTGTGTGTGTGTGTGTGTGTGTGTGTGTGTGTGTGTGTGTGATAATCAAGAGTTTATTACTGAAACCAGGCGAGAGGTCGTTGGACGACGTGCTGAGGCTCGTCCCTGTCGAGACGTTGTGGAACCGAGGTGTGATGCGCTGAGGATGAGGTTTAGTGAAAAGCTGTCGGGGCGTCTGACCAAACTCCAGAATCTGCGTCAGCATCGCGATCTTCTCATCCGGATCCTCGATACTACACAAGCACCAGACCATACACACACACACATCAACATAAGGTGATCATAGACAGAATTCAATAATAAAAAGGGATCAATGACAGTGATTATGTACCTTTCACAGTCGATGCCACCTTCATATGTTAATGGATGAAAAACTGGACGACATAAAAAACAAATGGTTCAGTAAAATGTACTTGTATCCGGCATCTATCTCAGTCTTTGATTTGTTGCTGTTTTATAAACATTTTCAAAATACAAGGATTGGCCATGTTTCCTAAATGGCTACAGCTCAGATTTCTAGAAAATCTGATCACTGTTTAAAAATCAAGACGAGTTTTTCATGCTACTTGACTTTTCGCAAAAAGAAGATAATTTTAGGATTAAGCGTGTTTATTTTGTTATATTGTGTGACACCAAAGCAGTGCTGCCTCTGTGTGTAGGTGTTTTTACAAACACCATTACTATGTGCGTGTGTGTGGGGTGTGTGTGTGTGTGTGTGTGTGCATGCGTGAATGTACCATTGTGGGCTGCAACAGCTTCACTCCCTCTCTGTTTGTAACCGAAAATCAAATTGATCCACTCGTGCAAGTACTCTGACACATACTGACTCTCCAGCGCACAGCGCATCTTCTGTAGAAAGTCTTCCACATCTATAAAAATAGAGAAGAAGGAGGGAGAGAGAGAAAAAACAGGAAAGATCAACATATTGTTAAAGAAGTATTAAATAAAGTGCTAATAGCATGCTCTAAAATGTAAAGTCTATTAAAGATTTTTCTTTAGATATTTATCGTATGTATAAAATGTATATGTGCACTTTATTTCTTTAAATGGCTCTCGTTCTTTCCTTTCCACACTTCTAGACTCTTCTCTTGAACTGGGTATAACCGCTTCAGTGGTCATAAAGAATCCACATACACATAACATGCAATGCAATTACACACCAAAAAATATAAATAACAGTTAACATCATGTTAAGATTTCCAGATTAAGGACACACAGATTATAATTAGTACAGACCTATTTTAATTCTGATTGATTTTAATCTACCTGTGGCCCAGAGAGGAAGCTCCACATCTCCTACTCGTCCACCACCCTGCCTCCGACCCAGATTTAGTCCCAGTATGTTCTTCAGAAAACTGGAATCTGTTCCATAGAACTCAGGAATCAGCTGAAATGTAAACACACACACACACACACACACACAATTGAACCACCCATCATCTTTATACTAAATTTTATTAAATTAAAGAAATGGGAATAAATGTTTTTACAGTGATAGGCTGCAAAGTGCCTAAAGATAACGATTTATGTAACAACCTCAGCAACATTCAGCATCACTACTATACTAATCACAGGACTGATCATCCGTCAACATCTGCACCTGTTTCTAACTGGTTCATGCCTTACATGAGATGGAATTTTATGCTGAAATGATTCATAGGTCTCTGTGTGGCTTAAGAAACAAGAAACATTCCTCTGGAACTGGTCAGGTGTAGGGACTGGACTATAAATGAGAGACGAACAAGTCCTTCAGGATGCCTTGGGAATTATTCCTCAAGACAACATTAAATATAATGGTTAAAGAAATTCTGACTCTTGGGAAGCAAAATAATGAAGAAATGAAGTGTGGCTTCAGACTTTTGCACTCTTTGACTGTATGTGCTAATCACCATGTCCAGACGTCTCACCTCTTTAAAGTCGGTGCCTCCGTCTAAGCAGTTCTTCCAGGTATCTCCAATACTACATACAGAAAAACATTCAGTATTACTGAGCAATAAATATCATTGATACTATAAAGTAATAAGTGTGTGTTTACACATTTTTGAGAGCGCAAGATGATGGTACCTGTTGAACATTCGGTCTGCATGGTCATAACGACCGTTCTGTAAACACAGCATGTGCTCTGGTGCTTCACAAATGGTGAGAGAGAGAAGTACAAGATTGAGAATCAGGGAAATCCTTCGTATGGTGTGTAAATTCTCGGCATGTGAGCAAGATGAAGACGGTGTAAAACTCACCTACTCTCACGAGGTAGAAGAGGACATATCCGGGAGAGGAGTAATGACTACCATACATGAAGCGAGGTTCAGGCATGTCCCTGTAACGCTCCTGTAACAGGAAAAAGTTGCCACAAAAATGCAAAGTTGAAAAATTAAATCGAATATTTCATTACATATATCAATAATCAGTAAATAACAGACTAAATAATCAGCAAATTATTCACCACTTTTATTTATTATATGCAGTAATCTACATTACATTAAATGTGCCAATTTAACTTTTAGTATTATACTACAATCTATTGAATACAAACATTATATTTTCTTTACTAGAACAGCTAGGAATTAAGACAGTTGTTCATGATTCTGGTCTGGGATGGTTATTGTGCAGAGAGAGAGAGAGAGAAAGAGAGAGAGAGAGAGAGAGAGAGAGAGATGGAAAGAAGGGAACTTTTTTTTCATTTACTGCCCCCTAGTGACACTTCTCATTATGTCCAAGCATTAGCCTTTGTATGTGAAAAATAAATGCACAACATACTGTACTTGCAAATACATCAACACGGAGCTATAAACCAGGCCGTAGTCAGAATGAGAAATCCATAAGTATTTTCACTACTGGACAAAGCTCTGAAAAGTTGAGATGTAGCTACCTGAGCCTTAAGCCATTTAAAAGATTTTTTTAAATATACTTTTATATCTCAATAATTATAAAAGCTGTCTATACATGCAATATCTGTAAAATAATAAGCTAGCCATATATTCCACAATAGAATATCATAATATATGCACTGAGTTTGCATTTACATTTATATCAATAAAAATCTACATTGTGTTCTATGAAATGTCTGTTTTTACAATCTCAAAAAAAAAAAAAAAAAAGAGACCAGTTTTCTTTCCAAAATTATGTAAAGAAAATTGACTAAAATCTGGCAGAAACTAAAAAAGCAGAACCATGATTATGGTATTCTCTAGAACTTTGAAGAAATGTATCCATACAGTCCAACGTAAATAATTAATATTTATGATAATAACGATTCATATTTAAAAATATATATAATAATAATAATAATTTTAATAAAAATAATATATACTTTCAAAATTTACAAAAGTAAATAAAATAGAACTTTATAAAATGTCTTTTAATTATTTATATTTTAATTACTTTTTGATTATTTGTGTTATATTATTTTAAATATTATGTAAATGACAATTAATATTTAATATAATGTATTAATAAAATATAACTTAAATATAAATAATATATAACAATAAATAGTAATATAAATTTAATCAAATAGTAAAGAGTATTTAAGTTAATAAATAACAGTGATTTATCTGACCAGGAAGCAAAAGTGAAAGTGAAAATGCATTAAAAAATAGGGAAGTAGGTAATGTTTTACAGTACCAGCACTTTGGTCTGTTTTTTTTTTTTATGATTATTACTGTGTACGATGTGTCTAGCATAGACACAAACTTTAGATTGTCCTCATTCTTGTGATTTCAACCTTCTAAGTCTTGAATCTTGTATATCTTGTATTTAATAAATTGCATCATACCCTGATGCCTACGGATGGAGCACTCGAGGCTGAGGCTACAGCTCATATGGCAGCTAGGGGAATGAGGTTATTGAGCTTTTCCAAACCAGGAGTGGTGGAGTGCTCAGTCTCTAAAGCCCTGTGGTTTGAGACAGATTTCCTGTTACAGCATCTAATACGTCCTTGCAGAACAAAGACAAGCTGTCGATCGATTCAGGATTGGCAAAGAGCAATTTATTATTTAGTTAGAACTTTTTGGGAAGCTTAAAATGTTCACTATTTTGAAGAAGCTTTTTGGGCCTGGCTACAGGAGAAATATTTAAATCCTTCCGAGTGAACTTCGGAGAGGGATTTCAATGCAGCTGTGTGTCCTTACCAGCAGCCGTTCCAGTCGCTCTCTGTTTAAAGCTCCAATGGGTTTACTGAGGTCCCGAAAAGAGGCAGGGTTCAACAGATCTACGAGAAACAAGAACGCGCCAAGATATTAGCTATAAATACGAAGGGTGATCAACTCAAACTTTGACTTTTGTCTGTGCAGAATAACAAAACACAGACAGGAGGGTAAAAACTATCTTTATTTCTGTACATAACTCCCCATTACATTAATGCACTTATCCCAGTGCTTGGTGTTTTCTCCTATGTTGATAAGACTGCCTACTTCATCATAAATCCCTGTTTGACATAAACGCCACTTGGTCCATGGAAGCTCTAAACACTTTGTTTGGTTTAAGCAAACCTTAACACACACATTTATTACAACATTGACAAATGAGGATCAATGTGTGTACAGCTGCAGTCCCTCTTAACTAAGTTCTCTCTCTCTCTCTCTCTCTCTCTGTTTGTGTGTGCGCATGTGTATGTAAGACATACCCAGTTGTGGGCTTGTGTAGTCGCTGAGGACCCAAGGAAACACAGGGTACTGTGAGAGGTCATTAACACTGCGGTCTGCCAGGTTGTTCAGGTGCAGCAGGTACTGGTAGTTGGAGATGTGGCCTCTCTGCCACTGCAGCATGTAACTCTCTGCTGTGTGCTCTGCTACGTGGTTCTCTGTCTCAAACACAGACACGCACACACGCACAAAATAACCAAATGTTAAAATATTTAACAAATTTTTATTCTTGGGGCAGATCAAGAATCCCTGATCACATGTGTGTTTAAATCCTTCATTTAATATGTGCTATGTGTATATGTATATGCTATTCATAGCATTAAGAAAAAAAATATATATTATAATATCAGTGCTCAAATATAATTTAGCTCTGAGACAGTATCATAAAATTCAAGCTTTTTAAAAAATTTTTTATCAAAGGCAGTATATGCAACATATTACATTCTCTTATTTCATGCAGAATATAAAGACACTAACAGAACAGCCTACACTTCACTAAAGGGCAAAAGTTTCCATCAAGGGGCTCTCAGACATGGTGAAATGCTTACCCAAAATGCAACTGTACTTCTATACTGACTTGTTATAACATGCAGCACATGGAACAAGGCTGCATCAATGGATAACAAATCTGAACTCTGCACTGAACATTTTGAAATAAACACAGACGTCAGTCACTTTGTATTTCTCGAGCTAATCATGGCTACTCTCGAGTAAGCAGCGAGGACAGGCATAGACAGTCTATACCTCTTATATTGCAGAATGTGTGCAGCTGTGCTGAATAGTTGCTCACTGTCAGCCCGCATGCGTGCAGTATAAGGTAATCCTGAGCCAGAGCTGGAACGCCCCTTTATTTCTCTCTTAATTATTATTTTTGTAATAATGGTTTTAGTCTACAGTGGAACCTCGGATTGCCAGTAACGTGGTGTGCAAGAGTTCCGCAAGACGAGCAAGGACTTATAATACATTTTTACTTGGAAACCGAGCGAAAGTCTTGGTTTACGAGTACCGAGTATCATGTATCACGCATGCGCCTCTTATTTTGACACCGAGCGTCACATGATCACAACTGAGCCAATGATTTTTCTCTCCCTTGCACTGCGGAATTGTGGGTAATCATCTCCCCTGTGGGTCGTCTCTTACAGGTATAATCAACATCTCCCTCTCTGTTTCAGCGTTTCTCCGGTGTGTGCGCGTAATTTGACACACACACACACACACACACACACACACACACACACACACACACACACACACACACACACACACTCGCCTTTACGCCCCCCCCCCCCAACTTCACACACGCCACACGCACACAGAAACTCTGCTCTGTCACGATTCTTTTCAAAGGTAAGGTGCTAGTTCATTTGTTTATCTTATTTATTTATTTTTCACTTTACAGCAGTGATTCCGTTAGTATGCGAGTGTCATTAGAGTGATTTCTTTTTTTTTCCCCCTTAAAACAGTGTTTCCGTTGTGTGTGTGTGTGTGTTGTGAAACTTAAAAAGCTAGGTTGGGGGAGGAAGGAGAAGTTTTACTGTGTAAGACGAAGCAAGGGAAGGGGCTAATTCCACACACACACACACACACACACACACACACACACACACACACACACACACACACACACACTTACTGCAGAGTAAGGCTGGTATACATGGTTAAGTAAGCATTAACTTACAAGATTTAGCTGCTGCCTTTGCAGTTTGTTACACTGTGTTGTTCTTATGTTGCAAATAAGGTTTGTTATGTTAAAGCTTTTGGCAAATCTGCATATTGCAAGTCTTTTCAAGTCCCTTGGTAATATTCCCAGCCTGGCGATGGCATGTTGACGTGGATGTCGAATCATGTTTTCTGCGTCATAACAATAAATCATTAACGGCCAGTCGAGAGATAACCGATCTCTAAAAATGAAGTGATTATCGGCTGATTTTAATCGATCAGAGCACCATAAAGGTTTTTACACTGACACCCTGACAGACACTGGGTAAACTTACTGTACAAAAGTGTATAACATACTTAAAAAAGTGCCAATGTAGTAGTAAAGTTCATCCCTGTCTTCAGTATTGTAGAACTTTAAGTAGATATCTGAACACAGATCATTCTCTGTACAAAACACCTCCAGGCCCTAAAACACACACATACAGTGAATATATTTATATAAACACAAAACACAGTACAGTCATGAACACAGACCTGCACTAAATATCCAGTCATACACACACACATACCAGCGGTCTCAGGCCATGTCTTCTTTTGTAGATGCGTCGGACGCTATGGAGCTCAATGTACACCACTGAATCCTGTCCACACATGCACAGATAATAAGCATAATCAATACCAGGCCATTCAAATCAGAAACAAATAAACCACAGCTCACTGCTGCTCCATTACTAACTCACAGGGTAACCATTAAGGGGCTGGAAGTACAGGTTGTCTTTTGTGATGCAGACGTGGCCAGGGTTGGTCACTAGAGGGGTCACCATCTCAGCTTTACACTCCATATGTGGCTGCTCAGACACACTCCGAAAGCTACACACAAACACACACAATGCATTATACAATACAGGTAACCTACTGTACAATGCTGTATTTTGACTACATACGATATATAGTGCTGGGGAAAAAAGTATTTGCCCCTTTGCTTTAATGATTAAGATAAAAAATATTTTACCATTACACAAAAACAACCTGAGTAAATACAAAATATAGTTTTAAAATTATTTTATTTATTAAGGAAAAAATACAATTGAGATGTTGTGGCATGACCTTAAACAGGCTGCTTAAAAATAAGCTGCTTTTTTCATACTGACTTAATAATGGAGTCATAAAATAAACATGTACAGTATAACAAAGTTTGCACAAAAAAACATGTGGTCTAAGACTTTTCCACAGTAACGTTCGTGTCCCGAATGCTTACCACAGGGTCTTAAAAACTGAACTGTTCAAGAAGTTAAACGGAAACACTCAGTCCTAAACATTTTTCTCAAAATATCAACAACAACAAAAAAAAAAACGAGTGTGATTAATTGTTTACACCTCTGTGGTTGTCTTGCTCGAAACAAACTGGGAATTTTTAAAAAGAAGCAGATTTCTTCTGCGAGTTTGTATTGCAACATTGCCACAGCTATGTGCAGAAGACAGAAGTCAAGATTGGCCATGCTCTCTGGGACGCATCCTGCTGGTCTCAGAAGACACATACATTATGTTTTACTATTCCTGGATGGACCAGCAAGACTGATCTTATTCTAAAAAACAAACATTTCTTCAGTCTCTCTTTGTAAATACGCAAAGCTGACTAACCTGTTCTTATCAAACAATGTCCTCGCCAACCTGGATTGCAAGTTCGCAGCAATCTAGAACAGTAACACATATGCACATATTATTACTGATCATAAACATGTGCCTCTCAAGGACCTGAGTGAAGACATGTACAACTTGTGTGTAACTGTACAAACCATTGCTGTCTGGTCCCCCAGCTTGTCCAGACACGATGCTCTGTGTAACTGCAAAACGAAACAGATCGATGCATGATAAAGCAACCAGACTCAAGCAAGCTCCGCCAATAGTAAAGTAAAGCTGCAGAAACTGCAAGACAAACCTGCAGCAATGTCTGGACAACATCTTCAGTTTTAGCAGGAATCTCCAGCTGGAATATGACACTTCTTTCTCCCTAGTAAGGAGGTTTAAGCAGCAATAAATAAGCAATTATTAGAAGAGAAAAATCTATCTGCTGTAACTCAGAGTCTCATACAACACTGTCACTGTAATCACATCTGAAATGGAAGATGTGTTTAGAAAAAAAATAGTAGCAAACATAAATTAAGAAAGGAGTATTTTACCATAAAAACATGATTGAAGCAAGGCTGAAAATGTGTAAAAGTATTGATCTTACTGCTACATGATTAGAGTGCTGTGAAAGAATTATTTGCCTTCTTCCTGATTTTTTGCATATAAACGAATCCTTTAACACTTAAATGATTGAGATTGTCAGATGAATTAAAATTTTATACAAAGATAACCCAACTAAATACAAAGGGGATTATATTTATTAAAAGAAAACACTGTCCTACCCTACCTGGCCCTCTGTGAAAAGATAATTGCCCCAGATCTCAATGGCTATTAAAAGATGAAATAAATAAATAAACAAATAAAAATACTGTATCAGGTTTTAGAGCAGCCTAATCAAAGTCGGAACTTAATTCTGATTGATGACCTTAAACAGGCCATTCATGCTCAAAAATCCTTCAACATGGCTGAATTAAAACAATTCTTTAAAAGTAGATTGGGCCAAAATTCCTCCACAGCGATGTGAAAGACTCGCTGTCAATTTTTGCAAATGCTTGATTGCAGTTTTTGCCACCATGGATGGCACATCCTGGGGGCAATTACTTTTTCGCATAGGGCTAGGCAAGTTTGGACAGCTTTTTAACTTTACTAAATGAGATCATTGTGCAAGAAATAAATAAATAAATAAATAAATAAATAAAAATAATTATAATAATAATAAAATCAGGAAGGGGAAACTCTTTATTATGATTGTAGTCACATCCACCTTTTTTCTACTAACTCATATACCCAAGGCTTTTAAGATTACCTTTTCTTTTTGCTTTTCCACTAAGCAAATTTCATCCATTTTTATTTTAATTTGGTTGTACAAAAGTGTAGCCAGCTATAGCAAGGTGTCAAAGATTTTAAATGCTATGTATAAACCATACACTTTTCTCATCAACACAATACAGAAATATCTTTGAATCTGGCAACATGACCAGTATGAGCTTACCCTTTCATATTTGTACGGAGCAACAGCATTCTCCTCTTTAATAAGAAAAACCTGGCAAACCAATAACACACAATTAAGCCATTGAGCACACACTCGCTTTGTTTACACACACTCTCTGAAGCGCATACTTACCTGCTTGGTTTCCATAAGTATAGTTGCTGGCTTGGTTCTGCAGCAGAATGAGGAAATGAAAAAAGAGAGAAAAAAAGGTTAGAAACAGATGCAACTGAAAGATCAGAAGGATCCTGACTGTAACTGTGCATCACTTGTTTTTTTTTTTAAACTGCAATGTGCATTACAAGCATGGATCTATGGTGAAGTGCTTCTGCTGATCTCCATATTTAGTCAACTACAAATATCTCACTCTTTAAAAGGGTTGGACTCATCCTGCTCCACTGCTTCTATCCGTCTGCAGTCTTTTAATGGGATCTGTTTGTATAATAAAAAATAAATAAATAAATAAATAAATAAATAATTCAGCATATTTATTTTATGACATCTAAATTGATATATGACTGTGGGAAAGTTTTGAAGAGGAACTTACCTTTAAAATAGCTTCCATCATCTCATCTGGCTCAAAAATGACAGATTTGGAACAGATCTTTAGGGAGCCTCGAATATTTCTGTGACCAAATAAGTAAAAAGACAAACGTCAACTTAAAACAAAATGTATTTATTTTGTTGATGTTATAAATTAGGGGTGTAACACAATGACAATATTTGTTAATGGTGTAATGGTTCATAATTGATTTGGCTCGAAGTTTAACCACAAACCACCTCTAAGTTTCATTCCTGAGCCAATATATATTCTTTTTTTTGTTGCATGTGTACAAATTATATATTATTTTAACTTGCTCAAAAGCTCTCTTCCAAGCGCAAAAAATCCTTCTATTCATTTACTTTTACAGCATACGCCTTATCTCATTATACTGTACATCTGAGCATTTGGGGGTCAAGGGCCTTGCTCAAGGGGCCAAGAGTGGCAAGTTGTTGGAGGTGGTGGCGGTGAACCGCCAAAGCTTGAAGATTTCAGAACTATAAAGTCATGGCTCAGTGTGTTAAAGCTCCAAATTATTGATCAGATGGCGGTTTGCGTCCAAGCTCCACCTGGTTGCCCATGAGTAGGGGCCCTTAACCCTGTCTGCTTCAGGGGTGCTGTATAATAGCTGACCCTGTGCTCTGACCTCAGCCTAATAACAAAAAAACTGGGATATGCAAAGAATTATAAAAAAAATTATTACTGTGCAGTAATGCATATGTGACGAATAAAGGCTGAACTTATAACTTATATTGCAAGTTACTCACTCTCACTCACTCATCTTCTATACTGCTTTATCCTGTATTCAGGGTCACATGGGGCCTGGAGCCCATCCCAGGAGGTACACCCTGGACAGGATGCCAATCCATCGCAGGGCACACACACATGCACTCACTCACACACTCATTCACTACGGAATGCTAATTAGCCTAATATGCCTGTCTCTGGACTGTGGGAGGAAACCAGAGTACCAGGAGGAAACCCACCAAGCACGGGGAGAACATGCAAACTCCATGCACACAGGGACGGGAATCGAACCCAGACCCTGGAGGTGCAAGGCAACAGTGCTAACCACTACACCACCGTGCCGCCTCATCACAACTTAAGTAAAGTTTATATACATTATACCATGTCAGAATTTGACTCTGTGATAGTTTTTCCCAGACCGATTCTGGGTTTTTCCTCAATTTAAATCGTATAAACCCCCCCTAATGGGGAACAGGGGAAACATTTAACCGAGCGTCCGGTCATACTTCTAGACAAGCTCACCTGTTTGGGAGTGCATTCAACCTGTACGCCGTGTGCTGTTCAAAATAATATTCCTCCAGGTCGAGTAACAGCAGTGAAAACCTGAGAAACCGAGAACACACTTTTATTTTCACATCCTATCCTGTACGGCTTCAAGCTCTTATCATTTCAGTGAAGCTTTGGTGTAATGCTGTAAATGCAAAGAAAAGTGAAATGAGAAACTTTTAACAAAAGAGACTTTCAGATGAGATTAAGCAACAGTTCAAACGTGAGGATTAATAAACAACAGTGCATGTGACTGCTTTTTTTTCCAGGCAACTTCCGGCAACAACCTCACAACAATGACGCCTGTCATGCTAGACAGCACATATCATCTGTTTATGATGTGGATTAACTATATATATATAAGAGAGAGAGACTATCTGAATGCTGGAGGCTCACACGGCCTGGAGACATGTGATGCATCGAGCTCGAGTTACTGTAACGAGTCTGAATGTATACAGAGTGTGTAGAGTCAAATACCTCTCTTTACAGCGTTCCTTCTTCCTGATGAACGCCATTGTGCACCGATACACATTCAGGACTCACACACGCACACCGACACAGATGCCGGAACTAGCTAAAGCTTTATCTTGAGCATTCCAGCACTTCTACGTAGGGACACCACTCCACTTCTTCTTCGTTCTCTCTCTCTCTCTCTATTGCTTTCTCTCGCTGGTCTCTGATGCGCATGTATGTTTAGACGGGAGCCGAACGGGGGGAAAAAAAGAGTCGATACTCCAGTGATTCAATGAATCAGTAAATCATCAGCAGTGAATCGACTTCAAAACTTTCGAATGAATACGTCACTATGAAATTAGTTCGTGTTTCATATTCACGTTTGTATACATTTTTATTATGCAGAATTATAACATGCAGCGAATCTAAAATGTAAATTCGTTTCGGGACTATGAGAAAAAAGGTCAAGTATTCCCCCCACTTCCTAAACCTTTTATTTTATTTTATTTTTTTGGTCATTGAGAACCCAGAAAATAAGGGGAATTTAAATCGACCCTTTCCACGCAATACACTTTGAATTAAATTTCAAATCGACTCTTTCGACCAGCGCTACACTTTGAATCAGATTCAGAATCGATTCTTTCAGCTCCACTACACTTTGAATCAGACCCCGAATCGACTCCCAAGTATGTGCAATCGAACGTCCACTCCTGCTCGCGGCACGCAAGCGCGCATGCGCAAACACATGCTCAAGCTCCTTGTCAAGGGCTCCTACTGTCCGTGTTTTTCATTCAACTAGATTTAATGAATTTCGCGTTTACATGAGAAAATAAATTCCTTTACCATTAAATGGAGTCTTCCAGTGTTTAAAAGTAACCGCGCGCTAAAACAGATAACAACAGCGCGCGTGTGTGTGTGTGTGTGTGTTTTTTTTTTGCAACATCACATGACTCAGTGAGAGAAACTCCACTGATTGGTTGTTGAGAGTACAGGTAACCAATTAGAACCAGCCCCGCCTTCCTCTGTCACATGGACAAGTTAAGACCATAACTGGCACGAAAATAGGCTTTATTTGTGATTGTAATCATTGCGACTGTGTGTTTTAATCGCATAATAACAATTACTTGTGTTTGAACAATAATTTTAATTTTGTAACTATAGAAAAAAGACTTAGATGTGAAGAGTTAGACTTTGAGCTCATGTGACGCAACACTGGCGCTGGAAGATAAACAACACAGTAAGCCAAAGGAAGAGATCAGATTAATGACGGAGTAACAGCATGAAGTTAATCATGGTCTGGTTTTTCTCACTCTTCTTCCAAAACATTTTCTGTGCTGTTCTTTCAGAAGGACACAAAACAAACGACAGTCCTATAATAGGTAAGGAGCCAACATTCCATTCATAAAACAAACTTTGAGACAGGTTACCATGGCTCTGCTTTCTTTCTTTATATATCTTGTTTTTGTGTTTGAGTGCTGGTGATGTGTCTGTAATCCTGCAGGACTAACTGTTTGTGTGTTGCTTATTCTCTGAAGGTGTCCTAGCTCAGGAGGTGTACTCTCCTACACCAGGGAAGAACACCTACATCGCAGCTTCCTATGTCAAATACCTGGAGTCTGCTGGTGCGCGAGTCGTGCCTGTGATGTAAGCTGCTGAAGTGTGCTGAATACTAGAGTCAGGACTCACCAGGCACCTCCCGATACGATACTATCACGATACCTCTGTGCCGATTCGATTAAAATTGCGATTATATAAGCATCACGATTTTATAAATATCCCAATTTGATATCAAATTTTTCACAGAGGTTGTTACAATTTTAAACCTTTAAAAAAGTTTCATGAGTAATTAAATGTAGCATGTTTCTCAAATAACATTATTTTTCTCACTTAAAAACCAAATACCCTAGGTATTTTCCTTTAAACACCATATTAAAAAAAATACATAATCTTTTTTAAAAAGCTACAAATAATAATAAAATAAATACAGTAAATATGTGATTAAAAACTCTTAGCTTAAAAACAGTCATTAGTGTTCTATACACATTTTTTTTTTTTAATTTTGGAGATTTTACTGAGCATGCTGGAGAGTATTTCAAAGCTTTTCAGGTAACTTTGTCACACTTACTCCTTCCTATTTTCATGCAAAACCCATGAGCCTAGATTATGCAGACATGATGAACATTTATAACACTAAAGGTGATATGGTGCTTTTTGCACAGTACTGTATATCTGACTCTTAATGTTAAACAGGAGTTTAAAGTATTTCACAATTATAGTTGATTCTGTGGATCACATGAATGTGCAAGGCTAGTTGACTAATAACGACCAGCTTTGATTTGAATTAAACAAATAGTCTCTTTCATTACTTTGGTAGCTTAGCATGCTAGTCGCTACATTTGCTACCCTGAAAGTGGTCTACACAATTAAACATTGGCATACTGCAAGCCTACAAAATAGAATAAGGGTAAAGGACATGCCGAAACATAATTATAAACAGCCATATATATTTATGAACATTGTTATTGCCATGAAACACAAAATACTTGCACAAGAGTTCACATCTTATTTGCTCAGTATGTCTGCTAGGTAGCAAGGTCACTTCTAATATTAACTTGACAATGCACCGAGTTGAATTACTGAGCATTAACAAGTTTAGAATTTGAACTGGATCCGGGTTCGAGTCCCGCTGTCAGTGGGTGCCACACCTAGACACTGCATGGAGTTCCAGCATGCGAGTTGTAGTAAAAAGTATCACCTATGGAAAATCGTCAAGTAAAGTACAGATACACAAAAAAATACTTAAGTACAGTAACTGAGTATTTGTAACTTGCCACATCTGATGACCTTTAGTCAGTTAAATCCAATAGTATTGATGTTTATTGTCTCATTTGTTGTTATCAGCTATATTTCTTTTATGTTTTAAAACTGCAAACATTGCCACGGCCAATCAAACTGAAATCCAACCAATTTATATAATAAAATAATTTTATATAGTAAACACAGCTAAAAGTATTTTAAATGCATTGATGTACAGTGTAACTTGTGTAAACTTGTAAAGTTTTGTACAAAGTGATATTTATTTATTTTTCCTGCCAATCTCACTCCAGTTCACTAAGTGGCAGTATTGCAACAACTGCCCATAAAGTAAAAAGAAGAAGCATCAATACTCTTGCATAATGCGAGTATTTGCAGACGATGGAATCAGTTTGTATTTTATTCTAAAGCCATGGTGCATTTTTTTTTTTTTAAGAATTCCTCAATTTTAGAGCATTTAACATACAAAAAATACCAACATTCAATCAAACATCCAATATTCCCTTGGAATATTTGTTTTATTCCAAGGGATAGTACAAAAATTGGCTCACAAATGATATTATAGTAAATATATATATATATATATATATATATATATATATATATATATATATATTTTTTTTTTTTTTTTTGGCACATTCAGAGCCAGCGCTCTAGGGAATGTTATCAGAGGCCATTTGTACTTGAAGCCATTAATCTATATAATGGGTTTCTGCAAGCCCAGGGTAGTTTTGACCTTCTTGCCTCTGATGAGTAATGAAATAACTGTACCTTTTATCTTAGGGTGCTTGTAAACAGTATGCACGATATTACACTAAAACTCTCACAATCATCCACAATGTCCTTTCACGATCATGCACACTGGATAATTTCTATGTGACCTTCTTTAAAATGTTTACACCATTTAAAGGTTTTACTGAAGTTTAAGAGTCTAGTCACTATACTGTGCTCCCAAAAATGTTAATCGCTTTTACACCTTAATTCATAAGAAATTTCCCGGTTTGACTTAAACACCCCCTGTAGGAAGACTCCCAGTTTTATTAGATTTATTTTTTAAAGGATTTGTCATGATATGAAAATTGTTTTAACTTGTTTGTTTATGTCTTCTGTCATTCCTGTTTACTCCCTAATATCAGTGTTATGGTATTGTGGAATACTGCAGATATCAGATTTCCTTCAGGATTAATAATGATCCATCATATCTTATTTAAAAAAAAACATCTGCAAAGCCATGCATAAAATGTAATAATTTAAATTGAATATAATTATTTAATAATGCCAGGTTCCTTCATAATGACGAAGGTGATATTATATACAGATTGTACAGTAATGAACAAGAAAGTGTGTATGTAAATTTATCTAGTATTCACATTTTATTTTAAGATAGACAAGCGGTAGCTTTTTTGCTGCATGTCCTTGTTCACTTTCAGTATATCCCATGAACACACACTCCGTTCTACAGATGGCTTGACTGTGGTGAGAAAATGGAGTAACTTATTCTCAACTTACAGTTCTCACTCCATTATTATTTACTCCAAGGCAGGGTGATGGACTGAAAAATACACAAAATAAAAAGCAGTAAAAATGTGGTATTTCATATTTAAATAATATTCTGTGCAATCTTCACTGGAAATCTGAATATAAATCATTATTCATTACATCAGTAATGATGTAAAGCTGAGATACATAATGTTACCTTTATGCATGCAGGATTAATAGGACTGAAGAGGAATACACTATACTCTTCAGATCTATAAATGGGTGAGTGACTGAACTCCAGGAATAATGCTTATTTATCATCATAACTTTGCATTATATCGTACAGATATTTATTTCTTTTCTTATAGAATCCTTTTTCCTGGTGGCAGTGCAAGCCTTTTATCATCTGGTTTTGCCAAAACAGCAGGCATATTCTACAAACTTGCACTGGAGGTAAGATTGTCCAGAGCTGTAGAGTTTGTTCATGTGAATCACATCTGATCTGGAGCATGATGGTGTAGATTAGTGTAATGGTATCTCCGTAAGCTGTAAGCCCGTCTGATTACCCAAAAACTTTTCCAATTTGTTAGGCAAGAATTTGTCAGAATTAAATGTGTGATATTGGTGTGTTGACAGTCCAACTCAAAGGGAGATTATTTTCCTGTGTGGGGGACCTGCTTGGGCTTTGAGCAGCTCACACTACTGACTAGTGGAAAGTACCTGCTGTCCCATACTAATACCAGTGGCGTTGCTCTACCACTCATTTTCACCAAAGGTGAGTTATTGAAAATAAAAGAAGCCATGTTCCCATTTTTAAGTTTTTTTCTTACGAATCATCTTTCAAGCCAAAGTTAAATCTGATTACTTAAAACCTAGCTCTGTGATTTGCTTGGGGGGTCTACTTGCGGATGGTACTGGTTTTAACATGCACAATTAATCATAGTTATCAGTAATAATAATGAAAAAAAAATGTAATTACTAGTGATACCATCCCGGTAGTCTGACTTTTTTTTTTTCTAGGATTCCCATTCCGGATCACTACTACAGATCTTACTGTATGACTTCCCACAGTAAATCACAATTTATTTAAGTGGAGAACTGGGCGTAAAGCTGGATGGTTTTGGTGTTATTTACAGTTAAAGGGGTCCCTGATGGCTAAAGGTTTTTATAAAATCTGGTTTACCATCAGAATGCCTGACCTGATTTGGCTAATCTACACCAAAATCTCGCATCAACACAACAAAACATTGGTCCAATGGTATGTCTGGTCCGATCCCAGAGAAACGCCAATGCAGAATGAATTGATGAAAAATGTAAATGCTGGCCATGATAAAGTTACCAGAGCACCCAGTGCATCACACATTGCTGTGTATGAGGCCTAGCAGGACTCCAAATTCCCCATATCTAAATCCGACCAGGCATCCATGGGATGGGCTAGACAAAATAGTTTGATCCGAGTAAGCCCTAACCTGCAAACTTGGAGCAATTAAAGGATAAGCTGCTAACATCCTGGTGCCAGATACCATAGTACACACCAGAGGTCATGTGGGGTCAGAGCTGCTTTGGTGGCACAAGGGGAACCCACACAAAACCGGGCTTAAAGTTTTACGGTATTAATTATCTGGCTGATTGGTTTATATTGTTGATTATCCTTTCCTCTGTTTTGGCTTTTGAAGTACTGCTTATAACTGACAATCCAAAGGATCTGATGAAAAAGTGCTGGATCTAAGACATTTCAGGTACATTATCTGTTAACGTGTTGATAAGTCATGGCATTGGCATGAGAAAACTTGGAAAGACTATAGCAGACTGATCCTAAACTGCGAGGCATCACATGGTTTAGCAGTCAGTACAGCCCAGGGTAAGTAATAATTAGCCAAAAATAGGAGCGTACAGAGTACAAGTGTAAAAACTCTAAGCTGGTAACTGCTTTATGAGAGCTGCTTTATACGACCGAACTGTAAAGGTTTTAAATCAGGTTGGCTAGAAGGTGACTGGTCAGCAGTGCAAAGCAGGTTTTTATTAATGTGTTCTTGTTTCCTTGTATGGTAGATGATCTAGGGCTAATAATGTAAATAAAAAAAAACCTTGATGATGAGTTAAATATAATGGCATATCATTATAATGAAAAATATGGTAAATATGTCTGTACGGAGATGTTTAATATTTATGGAGGTGTAAAACTCGGTCACTGTGTGTCTTTAAGACGGAGGACTTTGCACTTTCTGTTAACGTGCCTTAGTAATTAAAGAGAGAGGAATGTCATTTAAAGTAACAATGTTTAAAAACAGTGGCACAATAGTCGTTAAGAAATGGATAACTGTAATGGTTGACAAGCTGCTGTGGTAGAAAAGGAGCAAAACACACAGGGGTACAGTATGCTGTTACGGACACAATCAAGCTCAGTGTGCTTATTTTTCATATTGTTGTTTTTCTGCTCTGCAATTTAGCATCTAAGGATAGCCGATTGTTCAAGGACTTCCCAGAGGACCTGATGACATCACTGGCAAATGAACCACTCACCGAGAACTCTCATCAGTGGAGCATCACTACTGAGGTATTACACACCTTGTGCAAATGTACTGTAGCTATATTTGGCAGAGTAACATACTGTGGTATGGAATACTGGTGGTTTAAAGAATATCGCTAGCAAAAACAGTGCAAGTTACTACAGTGTTTGTTTACGCCTGGGACAGGCATTCACCGGAAATGAGAAGTTGAAACAGTTTTACCAGATTCTAAGTACAAACAAAGATGGACAAACAGAGTTCGTGTCCACAATGGAGGGTAAGGATGTGTGTGATTTGTCTATTCAACAAATAAGATTTTTCATTATTGATTTCATAAAGAATCTCTGTTCTCCATTTGCACAGCGTACGATTTTCCAATTTATGGAACCCAGTGGCATCCAGAGAAAAATGCATTTGAATGGACACATGTGTACATCCCCCACTCCATCAGTGCTGTCAAAACCACTTTCTATATGGCTCAATTTTTTGTCAATGAAGGTATGAAAAGATTTAAAGTACATTATTTAAAATATGGTATGATGTATAATACTAGGCATGCGCACACTGTAAAGATGTATTTGGCGTATATAGAATCATTTTAATGGCTGAATGCTTAAACTATGATTTAAAATATTTCTTTCGTGAAAACAATTTGTATAACTTGACAAATCCTTTCAAAATAAATGCATTGAAACTTTTTACGAGGGACTTCTGATGAAACTTCTCGTGACTGAAGAAGCAAAATCGATTAACCGTACGTCTGTGAATGATGATCCCGGCCGAGGTAGAGCCCACTGCAGTCGGTCCCGTGACAGAGTGGAACGCCTGATCCTTGATGACTTGTTGCCAACTTGTGGGAACCATACACACAATCATTCACGAACACCTGATTGTTATTGCGACATCCTCTGTATAATCCTGACCTCACTCCAATCCTTTTCCACATGTTTGGGCCATTAAAGGAGTTCCTGGCAGGCCAGCATATCGAACATGAATCATTGCTATGGAATACTGAGAAAACGTTTTACCTTGATGGTATTCAAGCACTAATGCTGGGATAAGTGCATTAGTGTAGCAGGGGATTATACAGAGAAAGTAGATGTGCCCACGACTTTGGTCGCGTGGAATTTAATTGCACACTCATAAGCATGTTAAAAAAAAGAAAGTACAACAGCATCTGTTGATTTTTGGAATGAAGTAAAATTTTTCCGTGTTACCATCACGTGCGCAGAATGAAGGCGCAAGATCGCATTTAAGTAGATTTCAATTGCACACTGATAAGTGCGTTTTAGAAAATGTACAGCGCCATCTGTTGAATATTGAGATCCAAAATTTTTTCAAGATCAATTTATTATTATTATTATTTATTTATTATTTTTTTTAATGATAAGGGCATTTTCCATTTAAATTTCAATTTAGCATATCCGTCCGTGGGCCGATTGCAATGAAACAAATACTATATTACTTCAAGCTCTGGGAAAAATATACCTGTGAAAACCCCATTAAAGTTCGTTCAATAGTTTTTACGTGATGTGTGCACAGACAGACAAAAGTTCCAGAAATCATTTAGATGTGTTCTATTACTCATCTTGAAGGATTCAATAAAGATAAGCTGAATGCATCTTTAAAATGATCACATGGTTAATTGGGTATTCTCAGTTGTGTAAACCTTGCATAATAAATCACACTTGCAGTAAGAGGTTTTCTTTTCCTTCCCTGTTCTGCAGCAAGAAAAAGTCTTCACAAATTTCCCAGTCAAAAAGAGGAGCAGAAGGCATTAATCTATAACTACCAGCCCACTTACACTGGAACAAAGTCTTCATTTGAACAAGTCTATTATTTTGATTAGGTTTTTATTATACTTTTTATCTGTTTTAACTGTGAAAATCTTTGAACCCATGTAAGCTGTGTTGTACTCAAAGCATCTTAAGCACTGGATAAAAAAAAAAGTGTTAGCTTTATTTCTTTTTTAGTTTGTTTATTACTGAAAAGGTTGTTTATCATTGGTGTGATTGCAACTATTCTGCTTCCATGTTTGTTTAAAAAAAATGTGATTTGTAGGATTGACCTATACTGAATGCTGATTTGATGCACGTTTCCATGTTCGAAGCATTTAATTAGAATAAAATCAGTATTTTTTTAATGCACAAAGTGGTTCTGCTTGGTGTGAAGTGTTAAGTCTGCTGGAAATATAACAGAAGTATTTTTCTCCAAATTTGAGGTTAGGTTAGGTTCCTCCCCCTTTTTTTTTAAAATAATTGCAACCATGTGCATTATAAATGGCTACAAGTATTCAGTTTAATTTGGTTAGATAATTTATGATGTATAGAACATGGAGACAATTAATGGTGCCTCCACTATCAGAGACCCAGTGAGTGAAGGACAGGTTTTTTAAAGGAAAGTTTACAAATTGAACAGATCACCAGATTTACACCACCCTTTCATAAAAAAAATTTTTTTTTTTAAATTGTTGCGGTACGGACAGATTGGTCCGACTGAGATGTTTATATGATGCATTTTTATACCCAATGGCGTCTTATTCCACCTAGTGGAATATTCGATATACTGCACTATCCGTTTAAATGCACATACTGATTCTGTGACAATAAAACACTGGCTTTGGCATTTAACTTAAAATTGAAGTGTTAAAGGAGCCTCCATTTTAAAATTTGCAGGCTTAGTATAGGGATCAGTGCATAGTCATGTCATAATCATGCAATAATCGAACCTTAGTCTTGATTTCAGCCATCAAAAGTTTTAAAATCATGTGAAATCCGCTTATTTTCATGGCACATCAGATGCAGGCAACTACTCGTAAAATATATCAAGTGAAACATTATCATGATTCAAATTACACTTGTGATTTATTTAATAAAAAAATAATGCTTGTTTAGGCTTTACATTGCATGAGTAATGAATTCTTACACACTTGACAAGTGTATGTATAAGGCACAGGTTTTTAAATGACAAAAGGTGTCTAGTAACAGCTTTACACCTTCATACACGAAAACATTTTATACATGTAGTGCAAAGTCACATCATTTCTGTATCGTTATGAAATACTTTTGACCTATTGAATGATGTTTTCTAATATAGCTGACACTCGACACACTCGACATCCCCTTCATCAGGAGCAGCAGTACGTTCATGTAGCTTTCTATTCAGCCGGTCACGTGACGACAGCAGCATAATTCATTAAATCATGTAGATACAGGTGAAGAGCATTAGTTAAATTAGTTTAAAAATCTCTTTGACTTTTACCGTGGCATAGTTGGCTGGTTTGAGGATTTTAGAAAGAGCATCTAGTGTTTACAAAGAGTGGGGCCAAAAACCACCACCACCACCAACACCATATGTGCAAAAGGGCTGCAGGCTGAAATCTTGCTAAAGAGAAAAATCAGACGAGAATACCCAGGAAGTACAGGATAAAGTAACTCGCTCTTTAAAACAATGATGAGCATGCAATGACATTGAAGCACTCTCATCAATCTCCACGCTGGCTAGTCATGGGTGTCTGAGAGCTCATGCATGCGGAATCACTCCGAGCAAGTACATTGAAAAGATACGGTTGGCTGGCATCACATGTTTCAGAGGAAACTTGATAGTGTTCGCATTGGTGGTCGTAGCCTTGACGGGAGAGTGCCCTAATGATATACAGGAATTGGCTATGACTAAATTAAAGATGACAATGGGGAAAAATCAGGAGGAAAAAAAGGATGATTATAGCCTTTATATACTCTTCCTGGCAGCTCGCATCTATCCAGGCTGGAAATTTTCTTATGACCTCTAGTGTTAAAGTGTTTCCACCCACACATCTGTTGCTCACTTGGTGGTTTTTGTCTCTCTCCTTAAGAGATCACCAGTTCCTGAAACACCCTAACAAACTGTGCCACAGAAAAAATCATGCAGTTTCCTCATTATGATGCCAAGTGTGAACATTTCTGCATCTGCATGAGTTTCTGCACTGCGCTGCGGCCACACGACTGACCCGATTAGATAACTGCATGAATGTGTAGCGGTACCTAATAAATTGGACGATGAGTATATATATATATTCAAGTAAATTACCGGTAATATGCAGTGTTTGCACCTTCAGTGGTCTACATTCTATGTCCTACTGCATACTGTACCTCACTTCTGTTCCCTTCAGTGATCCCATTTATTCAGAGCTACACTACGTCTCTCAATCATACATCAAATCTGGAAATCTTTATTCGTGGTCTTTGATGCACTCAACTCAATTGGCTGTAAATATCCCAAAAGTTGCTAAACATGAAATAGCAGCGATCTAGTCACCTTTTCTTCCTCTTGACTCAAAACCCAGGACATTAAAAGGACATCCATTAACCATTACCTTCATAGCATTACGTAATTCACAATTAAATTAGTCTATTAAAACACAGCATATATGCATGTTGCAGTTTGTTCAGTACCAGAGATCAACTCGAGGTCAGGCTTGGCTTGTGGCTGAAATTGGCTGAGATGTCACAGCGAGTCTTTGCGGGTGATTTTAAAGCTTCATATGGGGGACAGGGTCTGCCTCTGCGACTGGCTGAGTTCTGGATGCCAGACGTCGATAATGAAGATGAGCCTGTAGCGGTCTGCATCCTGCCACACTTCGTGCTCGAACGAATCATCGAATATCAACACCTTCCCCTCTTCCCACTCTCTGCAAGATACATGCACAGGTTTGTCAGTCAATGTTGGAGAAAGAACAATACAGAGGTGGACAAAAGTATTAAGACGACAAATGATATGAAAATGACAAATCACAAAAAATGAGAATATCATTAAAATTTGGATACACTTCCTCTCAACACTTTTGGTCACCACTGTACATTGGTCATTTATTCTTATGTTACTCCAGCAGTCCACACTTGAACTTTGATGCTTTATATCGTGTTTCTTCTGGTTAGTTTAATGTTAACTGACCGGGTCTGGTTGGTGCAGCGGATTCGGCAGCCTTTCGGGGGAATGACGAGACCTAGGTGCATGCGCAGACGGCAGTTAGTGGGTCCAGTGTGAGGCCATACGTGTGTACCAGGCTGCATCACTGAAAACTTGATCTGAAATTGAAAGAAAGAAAGGAAGAAAGACAGGAACAGGTGGGAGAATAATAAGCATCAAATTATTTCCATTCATTTATTGATTTGTGGCGGCAAATGTACATACACACAAATACCTTTAGATTTTATACCTTGAAGGGCAGCTATTATATAAAATTCACTTTTTAGTCATTTCTATGCATCCAGTGTGTATAATGTATAAATTAAACCTGTAAGAAAAAAGACATTGCCTACTTTTTTTCCCCATTACACACGATTGTCTTAAACAAGCCAATCAGACTTCCCCTCTAATGTGACCTCATACGAGGGGAAAACGTCCCCAGACTTGTTAAATAGCTCTGCTCTGGGGCAGCTCTGATACCTATTTTACCTCGATTATAATAAATAAATAAATAAATAATAAAAACAGTATAATATGGGACCTTTAATGTTCAAACAAGGTCATTAATTTAATTCTGCATTTTACATTCGGGATAAAATATGACATGGCATACGGGTAGAAAAATAATCAACAGCAAGGCAGTCTGATATGAAATGGAGAGATCACACTGTGTTCCCATGAACAGCAAACTCTCAAATATTTTATTCTTTTTTTTCTTATTACCAGGATTAGACCGCACATGAGAAAAGTCAGGACTGGGTTTAAAACGCATGGTATTCTTATGCATGATTGAAAGATCTCTACCTGGCCCCTCTTGCAGGTGGTGGCCTCTTTGAACCGTTCCATCAAAGCACAGGTTTTGGGAACACTCTGACACGACGATCCAACTTTCCTTCCTGAAAGATAAGCAGTGTTTACAGCTCATCACTTGTGTCACGATGATGGCAGTGTGTGTCACGGAATATGTCTGCTCATTAATAAGTATGGATGTGAGAAATGCTTATGATGTCAGACTGTGCATGTGTATTACCCTGCTGCCAGAGTGTAAACTGGCCCCAGTCCCCTGTCTCTCTAAGATTTTCATCTTCAGGCAAGAAGAGCCCGCTGTTCGCGTCCAACACAGCCAACGCTTCCTCTTTAATGGTCAGCCAGTTCCGCTCCAGTGTCTACATACCCACATATGCACAATTGGGGGGGGGGGGAAAAGTTATGTGTATTTCATTGAAAAATTGCTTCTTTGTACATGTTTAAATGAACAGTGACAAGAACAGCAAGATAAAAGCAAAAAACATGTATTAGATGCTGAAGATGAAACTGGGCATTACAGTTTGTAATATTCGTTATAAATAAAAAAGTAATAATTGTTAAAAATGTCCTGAAATTTGGACCTAGGCTTTCGTTAACCAATAAAGCAAATTTACTTATACAATTTACTTATAATGAAACGATGTACAGTAGGTGTACAAACGTACAAAGTTTAACATTTTAAACAATTTTTTTCTGCATGAGCCTAGATCATACTAATTGATGCTGAAGCAGGACAGTCTTTTTTTGGGCGGGTTTTTGCTGGTATATTGTTAAGAGAATCTTCATCGTGTAATATGACATGGAGACAATTTAAAAAATTGTCCCAGATTTTTATTAAGATCAGGTAAAGCGTGACAAACATTAATGTTAAAAGACTAATAGAACAGGGTGAGACCAGGTTTATGCATGTTTAATTTAAGCATTTTCTATACTTGGCTAATCCTAAAGAAAGTCACCAGGGGTGATTTTAGGATCGGTGGGGCGGGATTACATTCTCCTAATGAGAATGTAACGTGTATATAGTGTTCTATTAATTAATTGTTAATAACAGTAATTATTATTTAATTCTTATATTTCTCTGACATTTATTTTTAAATATATTTTAACACCAAAATTAGTATTACTAGTAAAAAAAATAGAATAAAAAAGGCACTAATTGATGAAAAAATAAAGTATGTTGGCCTTAAAAATATTCAATCATTTTATCGCCATCTATGGCTTTGTATAATAACAGTTCATAATGATCAATCACAGATTTCAATATCATAGCAACTTAACATTAAAGTGCTTTGTGAAAGCAGATTAAATCAGAACAGAAAAGCTAGAAAACTAAAATGATTTGTACAAAATACTGATGCATTATTATTATTATTATTATTATTATTAATAATTACTGCTAAGATTACCTATAGGAATGCTAAAGCACCCCTACAAAGTGAAATCACATATGAATACAACCCTTATGTTGAAGTCACTTTTAACCATAATGAGTCGAATGAGCTGATGTTTACTCTTTGAAGGTAACAGTACCGATACAGTCTAATTACCCGAACAAGGTCAGTGTATCCAGTTTCTTTGGCTGTCCACCACGGTTGAGCTCGCAGTCCTGGCACATTGTACAGCGACCGCTGCCAGACTGAGGCGAAATGACCATGTCTGTAACCAGCCTCGTACCATTCATGAGCCTCCTGCAGAAATATGCAGGCAAAATCAATACCCAACATTTGTAGGATTTAAACAAACAAAAACAAACAAAGAAACAAATAATTAAATAAAGTAAATAAAGCGTGTCTCTTTATTTTTTGTGGCTTACAGTCGCGTCTCCGACTCTTTGCAGTGCATCCCCAAGATGAAAATAAAATCTTCCATCATCGGTTCCTGGTGCCCCGGATTCCAAACCCTCCTGCACATGGACAGACAAATTCAAAACACAAATCACAGTGCACATAGAGTTTGATTTTATAGGACTGTAGGCTTCACCTTCAGGTAAGGTATGCTTTCGGCAATCTGATTTTCAGCTTTAAGGATGAATCCATAATGCACTTTGGCAAATCCATCACTGGGAGCCATAGCCAAAACCTGGAATAGAAACAAAACCGAAATAATTTTCATTATTTTGATTATCAGCGAGTCCCTGTTTTAAAGTCAAGTCAGATCAATTGTCTTTTATTGTCAAAGCAACCATACATTACATTACTACAGGACTGAGATTCTACATAAGACAACACAAAACTACACACGGCTAAAATGAACAATATTATATAAAAGTGCATGTATAGAAGCGTTTAAACACTGCAAGAAAGTACACAATACTAAAACAGAACAGGCACACTGCTGAGCAGTACACTGGCGAAAGCAAAAAAACATCCCAGTCACATCAAAGCCATTACCTCCTCATATACACGCTTTGCTCCCTTGTTATCACCAATCAGAAGATGAGCCACCCCTAGATCATTCTTCAACATGATGTCTTCTGGGAAAATCTGCACAAGCCTTTCCAGGGTAACTAAAGAGCCTCTTGTACGTCCTGTGAAGGAATAATCATTTAGAGCGGAGCTGGAGTCGTGTACATGTGGATGCATCAGTGAGCACAAGTTGAGTACGGTACTAACCCAGGAACTGCTGTCTGTCAGCACGTCTCTTTAGCGAGGCTTTGATAAGATCCCCTGGAGCGTCTGGGAGCTCTGCTGCCTCCCTGTACGTGTTTACAGCCTTCAGGAGCATGTCGTTGCTCCGTAATTTCTCAGCCATATCGTCCTCAGCCTGGAAAACAACAAATGGTCAGAATCGTCAAACATCTGTTCCATCAAATACTCGCTGCAGCTCTGTAGTTAAACTATATTCTGTTACCTGAGCTTTGCCATAACGACTCCTGGGACTCTGAGGATATTTCTGAACAAGAGCCTCGAAGGCATGAAGAGCTTCTTCAACTTTACCCTAAACATTAAAACCAAAAGTCAACAATAAAGTCCCATTTTATTTGAATATATTAGTCCAAGTTGGACAGTATGCAAAAGTGCCTACCTTTTTACGCAGTTTTTCGGCTGCATTGATTTCAGATTTGAGCGTTTTGTCAAATTTATTGAGGAGGCTTGGCTTTTTCTTCTTAACTGTAAAAAGTCCACAAATCAGACAAACAGACTTCACTTAAGCTGAACAGTGAAATTCCTCCCTGCAAACCCAATTTATTTCCAGATATACCAGGGGTGGCTTAAACCCCCTCACCCTCTGTTTCTGGTGTAACTTCATGTGCAGACTCTGGGGTACTTTGAGGTTTCGATGTTTCAGTCACTGTCTCTTGTATCACGTCACTTGTCACTTCAGGTGCGGCTGAAGGTTCAGGCTCGAGCGTCGTCTCTGGAGCTTTATGTTCAGGTTTATCTTCTGGCGTAGATTCTATAGCAATTTATTACAGCACCATTTTAACTTAACTCCAAACATACCAATAATGTTAAACATTTTTAATTAACATTTTGATTAAAATGAAATAAATGTCTAACATTTTAATGAAAAAATTTACATTTTAATACAAGCTTAAATAAACTTGCCTTTATTGTCATCAGGTAGAACATCCGCAACTAACATATTGGAGGATACAAAAACATTGAGTAACCATAAATACCATAATATTCAATGCAAAAATAAATTATTTATTTATTTATTTTTTGATGCAACCTACACTCGTTTTCTAGCTGTTTATAGTATGATTCTTCACCTTGGTATCTTTCTGATGCAGATAGCTCTTCATTAAAAAATAAAAAAAAAGAACCATAAATCAAACTCTGCACATCTTTGCCATGACCAAAGTGATAAAATAGGACCTCAGGTTTACCAGCCTATCCAAAATATACATCTGCAATATTACCTAATGTTTCCTCTGGTGAGGGCTCTATAACTAATTCTGAAACACACAACAATTTATTAACTAGAACCATAGTCAATGACAGTTATGAGCTTGATTTAACAATAATAATTATGTCTATTAATGTGTTACATGAAAACCATGGGAATCTCACCCCCGGTGCTGTCGATGCTTTCTTGTGAATCTGAAAAAAATATGCAAAAAGTTGAACTACAACCTTAACAATAAACGTATTGATAACAACTACAGGGTAAGTACTGTATCATGATCGTGAGCTACAGTATTAACTTAAAAATTCCTCAAATAGGCGACTTAAAATTTTTAACTCTGAATGTGTAAATTTGAAGTATTAACTTTAAATGAAGGAGCAAAACAACAGACATCACTTACCAAAAGCTTGAAAAGAGGATGGTGTAGCTACCTTGTCTGAAAAGACATTAAAAAGTTTGAAAAGGTATAAAATGTGTAAAATTTTACCATGCAAGGAGTACACGTCAAACCAGGACTTGTGATGAAAATTCTCGTAAATAAACGCATTTACAAAAGACTTCAAGCTCAGACCGGTGATGAGTCTCTTAGCTACAGCTTTTTAAAAAAGGATGTACGTCCGTGAATGGCAATTCTGGTTGATGTGGCTTGGAGCCCACTGTAGTCGTTCCTGTGAACAATTAGTGAGTGGAACTCCTGATCCTTAGAGATCGACAGATGAAGAAGAGACACGTCTGTCTTTGGGAATTGTACACACGATTATTCACGAACACCACTTACACTTTACAGGAACTCAGCTGGGAGGTACAGCCATATTCCCTGTACAGTCCTGGCCCCGCTCCAAGCCATTTCTATCTGTTTAAAGGGGCTCCTGGGAAACCAGCGTTTCAGATCTGGTCGTGGCTCAGGCGTACTAAGAAAACTTTCTAGCTTGATGGTATCCAAGCACGAGTGAAATGCTGGGATGAGTGCATTAGTGTAGAGAAATATATAGAGAAATAAAGGTAGTTTTAATTCTTATAACTGTGCTTATTCTGCACTATCAAAATCCTGGTTTGACTTGAACGCCCCTCATATATAATTTAGATTTTAAACATGTGTCATTTTTTATATATATACAGTATATATAAAAAGTTCAATAAGTATTTACACAACAGTTGATTCTGGTCCACTAATGACCAGAATGAGGCTGAGCACGGTTCCAACAGTGCTTACATTACTATAACCACATAGACACTGTTTACCTTGTACAATTCTGCTGCCTTGTTTAAAACAATTACTACAGTAGTGTTCATCAGCATTCAACTTTTAAATTAAATTGAAAGTAAAGCTCATCAGATGATTATAAAGGGGATCGCGATTTCACTGGAAGCACATTCAGCAGGAACTAATCAATCAAATCACGTAGGCTTGCAAGCTGTTACCTGCTCTATTACTCACTTTACAATGAGTCTTTTACAGTCAGTTCAATAAATATCTTATTAACATACTGTGAAATATCTTTTCGCCCCAAAGCACAGACGTTGATATTTGTAAATGAGAAAATGAACAGTATTGACATGCCTTCATTAAAGGATGAAACCGGCACAGGCTTTTCATCCTTCTCTACTTCACTTTCTGTTTCTTTGTAGCTCTCAACTGGGGGCTTCTCTTCAGCCACAAGATCATCTGATGGATCTAGAAACAAAGAAACAAAAGGCATAAGAAATTATAGAATTTTTTTTTTTTAAAGGTTATGGTGTGTGTTCTTGGAAACATTTAAAAGTACAGTCTATAAAATAAAGCGCCTCAAGTAGTCCTTCCTGGCTGATGGCACAGAACAGAACAGTCGTACAGTCCCAAAGGAATGCAGTCATATCACTCATGCTTCATCATAGCTTGATGTTAAATCTCCTCTCATGAGTCACTTTTGTCAAATTTCTCATTTGATGCGACAGTTTAAGACATCCTACTAATAATCAAAAGGAAGCATTGAAATCCAAGTAATGCAAGCTTAATGATGATTTCTCTTCACTTCTAAACCCCCCAGCTACCAGAACCCTTTAAATATCCAAGATTTTTTAACAACATCATGCATAAAATCATTTGTTTTTCTATTTTTATTATTAAGCACGGTGGTGGTAGCATCATAATTTTGGGTTGCTTTGCTGAGAGTAAAACTAGTGCATTGCACAAATTGTATGAAATAATGAAGGAGGAGTTTCTTCAGAAATCTTCAGTATAACCTCACATCAAGACGGTTCAAACTTGGAGAAAATCAAGTGTCCCAATAACCCTAAACACACATTAAAGCTGGTTGTGGCATGGATAAAGCAGGTTAAATATGCTTTTGGAGCCTCCATTGAATATTTGTTCTTAAAAGTCAGGTCCGTCTGTCAAATTCTGCCAAGTGGAGTCAGCGAATGTAAAACCAGAATTTTGCCAGAAGCCTGTTAGACACCGAAAGTGTCTGATAAATATTAAACTTAATTTCTGAAAATGCTAAATAAAAGTACAAATCGTACACCAAATTCTTGAGGATTTCCTCTATTAAATATGCAAGTTGTATAAGGATGAGTCAAAAGCACTCCGGTTATATTTCTGCTGGTATACTTATGTTGGTTGCACTGACTTATCAGTGCTTTGCATTCAATCCCGAGTCACTATTGTGCAGGTGTGAAAATGTTGCATCAGTTCTTTTGTAACTACGCTGTGAGCAAAAATGGACGCCCCACTTGTGATTTGCACAAAAGAAGAGCAGCGTGCAGTGATTTTTTCTTTTTTTTTGTAGCCCAAGGGTGTAGCCAGTGGCAAAACAACCAACGGAAGAGCACAAACAGAAGTGTTTGTATAGCTGGAAACAAAATCGATACTGAACCGATACTGTTTCTTCAACAGAATCGTTACTGGTGACGAGACATTCATTCATCACTACGAGCCTAAGAGTAAACTGCAGTGTATGCAGTCAACCATCAGCTGGAAAATTGATGCTTACAGTTTTCTGGGCTTCTATTACAACATTATTAGGAAAAAGGTTAAACAATCAACAATGCTCGTTACATGAAATGCTTACTGAACAGCTGAAGCCTAAACTTCGGGTTAACCGCAGAGGACTCTGCAAAAACTTTATTTTGAGGTGTTAAAGCATCCTCCTTATAGTCCTGATCTCGCTCCATTGGACTTTCACCTGTTTGGACCCATGAAAGCAGCTCTAAGAGGACGAAGATTCACTTCTTTGTAAGAAGTGAACATAGCGGTGAATTCGTGGCTCGCAGGGCAGCCTAAAATTACTTAATTCTTAATTAGGGAATAAGAAAGCTTACTGACAGATGGCCAAAGTGTATTAAAAAGCAAGGAGGTTATAACGAAAAATTATACATGTGTACAATCAATCATATTACCCTAGAAAAAGTACCAGATCAAAATACGCCCAAAATTGCCATGATAATTTTGTTCATGTGTGAATGTAAACTTCTCATTATAACTGCAATTCCATATCTTGACATGGATTCAGAGGGCAATGCCGAGTACATGATTCTGACTGACCAATGCACTACATACATGTCAAACAATATCTAACCGAATACAGATTATGGAATGAGAGAAAATGATTAGGACCTGTTTGGTTCATCATCCCCAAATGAACATCCTGGTTAAACAGCTTAATCAAACCCTTAAACATGTTTATAAAGTTTGTCCACAATAACACTCGGAACATGACAACAAGAGATCCTACAAGCTTTTAATGGCTTTTCCCCATTTCAGTCTACCTACATGCGTGGAAGTAAAAGTCAGCTAGACGCGTTTGTGACCTTGACTGTGCTGAACAGCATCCTTATGCTTAAATTTGTTGCCAAAGATTTTGAAACACCTTGAAATAGCAGCCATATTATATTCCATGATATAAAAACACAAAAGTGGAATTGTGTTCTTTATTCTAGATGTAGTCTTACCTGATGTTCTGGTAGACTTTTCCTTTCTTTCCCAGGCAATTGTCTTCTCTAACCCAGAGTAATTTAGGAAAATAAAAACTAAACCTCATTTACTGTACTACGCATACACCATACATACCTTCTAATTCCACTGTCTTTCCTGATTAGAATTTCTTTCTACAATGTAAAACAATGCTGAAGGCATCCAAAATATGCAATAATCTACTTTGAACAGTCTGCTATTTATGCTCTGTAAAGCCTTCAAACCCTTGTAACGGCTCTTTTAAATCTGTGATATCTGAGGCTGGTAACTCTAAATGAACTTCTCTGCAGCACTTCTCTGGTCTTGCTCTCTTGGGATGGTCTTCATGAGAGCCACTTTCATCATGGTGCTTGATGAATTTTACAAATGCTCTTGACAATACTGTTCTTGAAAGAACTATTCCAAGAACTAAAAGTAGCTGACCACCTTGCCTGACTGTTGTTGTAACTTAATTATGTAATTCTATCCAATTTTGCATGACTGATTAGCAAACTTCCTAGTTATTCCTTTTCTTAACATTCTTCTATAAATATACAAGTTAGAGCATAATGAAGTTGCTAAAATACATTTTTAATAAAGAACAATTTTCATATTTCATAGGGACCAAAAAACAAATCAGAAATGTATGAGCAAAATAATTCCAGAAATAACTTCCATAATGAAAATAAAAACAATGCAATTGTTCACCTAAACATTCTATTTCAATTGTCAGTTCAAAGTTATATATTCCATCTTCCTGAAATGAACAGAAATATTATATCATCACAGAAAATATAAACAAAAGCCATTAAAATGGGGAAAAACACTCAAGAGCATGACAACATAATATTAACATCAGTTACATAAACGGTCAAAGTTAAATAATTGACTCTGTCAGAGATAATATTTATATATATTATATAATAATTAACAAGAAAAATTCGTTAAATCACTATCAATGACACCCTCTCTTATTGTAAAATTTTAAAGAAGAAAAAAACTTTTAAATGCTAATATTAACACTCAACACTCGAACATTAAATTATACTTTTTATATGACACAAATGTAATATGTTATTTATATACCCTTTATTTGGGTATTACAACAAATATGCACCAAAAACTCCATTAAACTCCACAATACTCCAAAGCTCCTGTACTCTGGACCAACCAAAGCAGAGTATGAGAATGTCAACCTCCAAGACCTGAACAGATGTCATGTACACTGCATTAGGTGGAAATGAGCAGCGTACGCAGTCTAAAATAAATGTAGGAACATTAAAGCGTTCTAGACTGGGGTGACCTCGTCGTCATGGGATATTGCTCCTGTCCCGTTTGTGTACATTGGGTTAAATCAAACCTTGAATGGATATACATTTATTTAACTGCTTTTCCAGACTGAAGATTTCAGAAGCCCTTTAGTGGGCATTCTTTCCTCCTTCTTGTCATCTTTCCTGTCTCCAGACACTTCCTTCTTCTGTTTAGCCTTCTCACTTTCTCTCTTCGGATTTTCTTTGCTCTTGCCGGGAACACCTTTCTCGACATTTTGTTCTGATGCTCTTTTTTCTTTTCCCACTTTTTCCACTATTTCTTTCGGAGTCTTCAGTTTTTTTGATGTCTTTTCTTGAGCTAAATTTTCTTTTTCCAGTCTAACTTGTTCAGATTTTTCTTTTGCTAGCCTTTCCTTTACTGCTTGTTCTTTACCTAACCTTTCCTTGTCCAATTTCTCTCCTTCAATTTTCTCTTTTTCTGCCTTCTCTTTAGCCAGTCTCTCTTTCTCGGCTTTCTCCTTCGCTAGCCTTTCCTTTTCCGCTCTCTCTTTCTCGGCTTTCTCCTTCGCTAGCCTTTCCTTTTCCGCTCTCTCTTTCTCGGCTTTCTCCTTCGCTAGCCTTTCCTTTTCCGCTCTCTCTTTCTCGGCTTTCTCCTTCGCTAGCCTTTCCCTTTCCGCTCTCTCTTTCTCCTTCGCTAGCCTTTCCCTTTCCGCTCTCTCTTTCTCGGCTTTCTCCTTCGCTAGCCTTTCCCTTTCCGCTCTCTCTTTCTCGGCTTTCTC
>JAAGKR010000362.1:142146-191915 GCA_011419295.1 Clarias macrocephalus
TTTCCGCTCTCTCTTTCTCGGCTTTCTCCTTCGCTAGCCTTTCCCTTTCCGCTCTCTCTTTCTCGGCTTTCTCCTTCGCTAGCCTTTCCTGTTCCGCTTTCTCCTTCGCTAGCCTTTCCTGTTCCGCTTTCTCCTTCGCTAGCCTTTCCTGTTCCGCTTTCTCCTTCGCTAGCCTTTCCTGTTCCGCTTTCTCCTTCGCTAGCCTTTCCTGTTTCGCTTTCTCCTTCGCTAGCCTTTCCCTTTCCGCTCTCTCTTTCTCTGATTTTTCCTTTGCTAGCCTTTCCTTTTCCGCTCTCTCTTTTTCCGCTTTCTCTTTCGCTAACCTTTCCTGTGCCGCTCTCTCTTTCTCCGCTTTCTCTTTTGCTAGCCTTTCCTTTTCCGCCTTGTCTTTCTCTTGCCTTTCCTTTTCCGCTTTCTCCTTTGCTAGCCTTTCCTTTTCCACTCTCTCTTTTTCCGCTTTCTCCTTTGCTAGCCTTTCCTTTTCCACTCGCTCTTTTTCCGCTTTCTCCTTTGCTAGCCTTTCCTTTTCCACTCGCTGTTTTTCCGCCCTCTCTTTCTCTAGCCTTTCCTTTTCCGCCCTCTCTCTCTCAAGCCTTTCCTTTTCCGCCCTCTCTCTCTCAAGCCTTTCCTTTTCCGCCCTCTCTCTCTCAAGCCTTTCCTTTTCCGCCCTCTCTCTCTCAAGCCTTTCCTTTTCCGCTCTCTCTTTCTCAAGCCTTTCCTTTTCCGCTCTCTCTTTCTCAAGCCTTTCCTTTTCCGCTCTCTCTTTTGCTAGCCTTTCCTTTTCCGCTCTTTCTTTCTCAAGCCTTTCCTTCTCTGCTCTCACTTTTTCTGCTTTATCTTTAGCCACCCTTTCCTTTTCTGCTCTCTCTTTCTCAGCCTGCTCTCTAGCCAACTTTTTAGCCGTTTCCTTCTCTGCCTTTCCTTTAGCTAGCTTTTCTGCTTTATCCTTCTCTGCTTGCTCTCTTGCTAGCCTGTGTCTTTCTGCTTGTTCTTTTATTAGCCTTTCCTTTTCAGTCTTCTCCTTAGTGAGCCTTTCTCGCTCAGCTCTCTCCCGCTCTGCCTTCTCTTTGCCTAATCTCTCTTCAAGCTGTTTTCTTACTTTCTCTTCAAGTACTTTAGCCTGAGCTTCCTCTCTGGCTTTTTTGGCAGCAAGGGTGGCTTTTTTCTCTTCTTCCTCTTGGGCCAGTATGTTTCGGACCTCATCCAGTGCTAGCTTAGCAATCTTTTTTGCCTCAATCTTCTCATGGATCATCCGAAGCTGCTCCTTTAGAGCTGCCTTCAGTTTATGCCCAATTTGTCTGGTAGAAGGTTCTAGATGAGGATGACCAAAAGGAGTTTTAAGGAGAAGATCTGGCTTATTCCATGCAAAAAGGTGATTGGCTTGTGCAATACACCATCACTTTCTCTATACAACAAAACCTGTTCACAATATTTAAGGACAATTTGCTTTTTTTTTTTTTTACATTCACAAGAACTTCAACTCAACACTACCAGTCAAAAATTTGGACACAACTTCTAAGTCCATGGTCTTTGCTGATTTTTATTTCTTCCTACATTATAAAACAATTCTGAGATCATTCAAAAAATACAATAATCTTCTTTGAACAGTTGATATTGCGATGTGGCTGCTCTTATGATCTGTAAAACCTTGGTAACAACTCTAATTGCCGTTTGTTAATTGGTGATTTTTGAGGCTGGTAACTCTAAATGAACAGCAGAGGTAAGTTTTGGGCTTTTCTGGAAAGGTCTTCATGAGAGCTAGTTTCATCATGGTGCTTGGAGGGTTTCGCAAATGCACTTGAAAATACTGTTCTGGAAAGAACTATTCCACGGCAGCTGTTGAAGCTGCTATTTAATATCCCAAATGCCATGTTATTTCAATCTTTGTTATTTATGTAAATTTATGTTATGTAAAAAAATCCAGTATTGTTCTAGAATGTAGAAAAGAAATCAAAACTCGGTTCCAAACTTTTGACTGGTACTATATATACAAGATTTATCCTATAAGGGGTAAAATGGCATGCCAGGCATGCATCACAACTTTGTTTTTAACCAAAGTGTTGTCACCATATATTTGTAACAAGACAGTAACGTTGTAAGGGGATCTGATAGACATCTGATGATAAACTCACTGCTTGTCTTTTCTCATGTACAGTGGAACCTTGAATTACGAACATAATTCGTTCCGGAAGTGGGCTCGTGTTCTAAAACACTCGTAAACCAAATAGAAATAATGAAAACTCAAATTATTCGTTCCACAGCCCCACAAATTAAATACATAAAAATAATTAATACAATCTATAAAATGAAAATAAAACTAATTAATCTGCACTTTACCTTTAAAAAAAGTACAAATAAATCCAGACAGATACGCGTTTCCCTTGGTGCGCGCAGACGTGTGTACGTGTGTGTGTGTGTGTGTGTGTGTGTGTGTGTGTGTGTGTGTGTGTGTGTGTGTGTGTGTGGAATTAGCCCCTTCCCTCGCCTCGTTTTACACACTAACACTCCTCCTCCCTCTCCCCACCTCGCTTTTTAAGTTTCGCAACAAACACACACAAAACAGAAACACCGTTCTAACAGGAAAAAAAGAAATCTCTCCGACACTGGCATGAGCGCATTCTAACAGAATCACTTAAGTTTCACAACAAACACAAACAGAGCGGAAACACCATTTTAACAAAAAAAAGGAAAAATCTGAGATTGGCGTGATAAATAAATAAAAAAAATTAACCAGCACCTTACCTTTGAAAAGAATTGCGACAGAGCAGAGTTTCTGTGCATTTGTGAAGCCGGGGAGGGGGTGAAAAGGCGAGAGAGCGTCTGTGCGTGTCAGGATGTTTGCGTGTGTGTGTCGGTGTCAAATTACGCGCACGCACACACACACATAAGAGACGCTGAAAGAATTCCGCAGCGCAAGAGTGAGGCTCGGTGTCAAAATAAGAGTCGCATGCGTGATACATGATACTCGGCGCTCGTAAACTAATACTTGCTCGGGTTCCGATTAAAAATTTATTAAAAATCTTTGCTCGGTTTGCGGAACACTCGTAAACCACGTTACTCACAATCCGGGGTTCCACTGTATGCTGTTCTATTAAAACTAAAAACTACCAAAACAACACAAAATGGCAGCGGCCAATGACTTAAATATACAAGATGTCTACCAAGGTATAAAGCCATATAGTAACAAATGTAACTGGATAATTGCCAGTAGTGGTGAGAATCCTTCTTGTGCACTGGTGGCCAATTACTGGAAATAAGAAAAAGACCACTTGTCTTTCCTTCCTTTAATTGTTCCTGAATTTTAGTATCTCAATTTTTAGCATGCAATGAAAGAGCCAAGGACAAAGATTTCTGGGGCTCTGGGGCATCTAGATTTGATTAAATCATTAACCAGAGATTTTTAAAAGGTAAACTGCAGACAGGGAGGAATGAAGATTGCATAAGCATATCTCGTGAACATTCACAGTAAGTGAGCAGGTCAAGCTTGTGTAGGCACTAGTCATGGAGTCAAGAAGGCTGGTCACATTCACAGACCTCAGTTATCATTAATAACATTAATGCCCACCAAAGCATCAACACATTCCATGTTAGACCACTCGTTAATTGTGTTTACATTGACCAGAATATTTCACTATTGATCAAAATAAAAACGCACGACATAGAGATGTTGATCAGAACAGCCTGACCGCAAAAAGAGGGTGGTGTAAACCTTTGATAATCTGTTCAGTAGGTAAATATTAGATATATAAACTTGTCCAGCGCTATCAGAACACATATTCTTTCTGTGCACGTTTGTCACCACTGGGGGGTAACATTAGGTAATGTAACAAATTTCTGGAAAAGAAATCTTGCTTTCATTTTTCAGGGGAGAACAACCATCTCTCACCTGTCTTTACTTCAGACTTTCATCTTCTGGGTTTCTGGCTGAGGAAGGTGCACCGATTGACAACTTTTCATACAGTACCAGTTAGAGGTTTGGATACACCTTCCAATTCAATGTGTTTGGTTTATTGTTTAGTTTCTACATTCTATAACAATACTGGAGATTTCAGAGAAATCTATGCAATAACACATATGTAATTAGGATCAAAACTTACTTCTGCTACAGGCGAGAATTTCAGTTTGGTTTACAAGCCTCCAAAATCACCAGCGACTCAGATTAGAGAAGTTATGAAGGCTTTAAAGAGTAGCATAAATAGCAGACACATCTCACCATCAACTGTTAAAATATTTTTGCATTTTTTGATGGCTTTAGCATTGTTTAACAATGTAGAAAAAAATTTAAAATCAGGACAGACCATAGAATTTAGAAAGTGTATCCAGACGTTGAACCGGTACTGTATACTGTATAGTAAAAGTATGTAACCAGTCACAGATGAGACTGAATTTTGGTAACCATCATATCACAGAAAGCAGGATTTACTGGAAAAGATGGGAAGCCTAACCTAACCTTAAAGTAAAAAATAAAAATAAATAAAAATAAATACTTCCACTACAGCGATTATATTTCTGCTGGATTAAACGCTTCACCACAAGCATCGCATAATGGTTTATACACTTTGTTCATTTAAATGTGCACCTTATTGGATTAACGTCTAGGTAAACAGACTCTATAATAAGAATTCAATCAAAATGGAGAAACATTATCCATGTAAACGCAGCTACTGTTTTTTTTTTTTTTTTTGCAAGCCTATTACTGAAAATCTACCTTTCTTCAGAATTTGTTTTAAAGCAGCAGCTTTAAGTGTTAACTTCTGAAGGAAAATACATCTCCAGGAACATGCTAATCATCATTGTATATTGAACTGTAGGTCACAATCAGAACAATCCAAACTCCACAAGCAGATTAGTACAACCCATGCTAAGTACCTTTAATTTTCTTTAGTATCTCCTCTTTAGTCATCTCAGCTGTAGTGAGTGGGGAGAGTAACATCATTAACATCATTAGCATGATTCATATCAAACATTTTAACTTTCACATGAATCCATCTATCCAGGACCCTCAGTAGTCCAACTAGGCCAATGGTGACCACTGGAGGCCAGTGGTGACAATTGTATTTATTCCCATTTGTACGACCGTGGTAGGACGTCCGGTCAACCTTCACACACGCATTCACACACTACAGGCAATTTAGAAACGCCAATTAACCTAATCCGTACGTCTTTGTGCTGTGTGAGGAAACCGGAGAACCTGGAGGAAACCCACCAAGCACGGGGAGAACATGCAAACTCCATGCACACAGGCCCGGCATGGGAATTGAACCCGGAACCTAGAGGCACCATGCCACCATCTTACATGAATGTTTTGCAGATGATTGGCAGAGAAATACCTGCTTGCCAAAGGAATACTGGAACAATGATGAAACGAATAAGCCACTGCAATGATATGCTGAAATGCAACTTACTTGGAACATAAATATGGACAATAGATTAAGCAAAAGAAAAACAACAGACTGTGTTAGAAAGACAATAAGCCAGGAGAACTGGTTCAATGATTCTACAAGTTGCTGAAATGACCTCCATGGTTTATTCGCTTTGTCTTTAGGCCACCTACAGTAGTACCGGAAAGAATTTAAACTCTATCTTCACCACTGCTTACTTGACATCCTTTTTCTTTAGTATATAGAAAGCACCAAGGCAATAATGCAGTAAGATCCACCAACCCAAGCATGGTTAATTATTATGAGATGTAATAGAACATCATTAACGTGCACATTTGGAAATATGTGAATATATATAAATTATGTGCAGCCATGACCAAAATAACAAGCGACATGACAACAAAGAACAAAAGAATATTGTTCGGTTAACTCAACGAGCAATTTCAACAACATGCCAACCTGAAGATGCACACAGAGACTTCTAAAATCTTAAAGAAGCTTTAAGCAGTATGCCTGAAGAATAAGACCACCACAAAAAGCCACAACAATGATAAAAAGCTGCTTTCCTTAAATACCTTTGCTTGCTTTCTTTATTTTAGTGCTCGCAGGAGTTTTCACTAATCCAGAAAAGAAAAAGGTGATTAGATATGAACATCTGGATACACGCAAGGAATTAAATCCGTCAACAAACAACAATCGTTCCGTTCAGACATGAAGCCATGAGATACAGTAAAACCAGTTTTATGCAAAACCTCATGCGTGCACACAACCTCGGCACTATAGAGACTGCTCAAAGACAAAATCAACACTGCATGCAGGAGCGGGAAATAACTAATTATTGTGCATTCTGTTTCATTATTGTTAAAGGTAAAACAACAATACTGTAATGTAGTAATCAGTTGTATATACAGAGGGGTCCAAAAGAAATGTATACACACTTCAAAAGAAAAAATATACACCTCTCTTTAGATCTCCAACATCAACGGCATCAACAAGCGACTACTTTAAAGCAAACATAACTCTACACATTGCTGCCAGTTTAAAAAAAGGGCATAAATAATAACTGTTGGTGTATGTGAACATTTTAGTATGTGTATTTTATTTATATACAGATAGATTACATGCTACACTTGTGTTCCTCCAATACCTTTGCTTGCAGTCTTGTCTTTTGCAGTCACAGGTGGTTTTTCTGATTCTTAAAGGAAAAGAAAATGCTTTCAGATGGGAGAATAAATGATTGCACATATGACGGACAATCATCAGCCTCGGCTGTTTTGGGGGAATAAACTGTGATAAAACAACAGGGTTTGGCTAACAGTATGTGAAACAGAGTTTTATTAGTCGAGCCAAAGTTTGACATTTTTAAGAACCAGCAGCAGCTAATGCCTGAGCATATTAATATATGATTGTGTACAACCTGGGAGTAAACTTTATTTAATTTTAACCAACTACACAAGCAAGACTTAATTTCAAATTGTAAAAAATAAATAAATAAATAGTCACGTACAGAGAGACATAGCCCATATACACATGGTTTATGGTTGTTTTCGGTTGCTTCTGTGATCAATAATAATAATAATAATAATAATAATAATAATAATAATATGCACATTTTAGTTCTGCATTTTTGTGACATCATTCCCATATTCCGCCAGCTGTACGGTTTATTCATTTTAAAAGTAATGAGAACTTTGCTTCTGCAAATACCAGTGCGATGTCTGAAGCCTCCCCATTAACACACACCGGCAGAACGTCTGTAAATATTTTTAAAAACTGTGCTGTGTTGCCGTTTGGATTCGCACTGCTTGAGTTTTAAGGGTTAATCGATCGCGGCTGTCAGATGGACACATTTTTAAAAAGGATCTGCAAATAAATTGGAGTGGCCCACCAAGTATACTTTAAGATACCAATCTTACACGCACACACACTCTCTGCAATGTGGAAATTCCCAAAAACAATTTCAATTGAAAGCAATCTCGAAAAGGGTGGGGGGGGGGGGGGGGTTAGGGGTAGATACATGAGACTTTGTGATATTCATCCTCCATGCACTAAAGCTACAATAGGGGGAAAAAAAATGGATGACTTCATGCTCATTTGTTCTGTTTCAAATGCAGAAAAATGCAGTGTCTAATACTGGACTGGACACCAAGCAAACCCTTAAAATATTGTCTTGGAAAATGCAACCAAATTTTTAAACAAACAAGCATGCATAATGTAATTTAATATTACCACATCATCCCGGCTTGTCGCTCGTGCAATATTTTAATTTGACATTTATACCCCCCATAGTTTTCAGATGTTAATTGACTACACCAGTAAACACATAATGTACTTGTAGTGTAAAGTTAGTTTTCACCTCCAAGTCTAGAAGAAGTAGAAAAAAAAAAAGAAAAAAAAACCCACATCCTCTCCAAACCTGTGAACTAACATAGAACAGTGGTCTCTCTCTCTCTCTCTCTCTGTCTGTCTCTCACACATGCATGAAAATAAATTGACAGCATTGTGGAACAGTCCATGCAATGTCACCCTTACACTGCCTCGAGCCAGCAAAACTGCAAACCCACAAGTAGCAAGGTCCTTTTACCATTTGAGTCAGAAAACAGCACATCAGCGCATTCCTCACCAGACGACTGCATCCAATACGACCACATACAACTTCTCTAATCGTCTTCCATTCAGCCTACAGTACAGTCGCGCAAGTTACAATAAATACTGCCCTCTAACTTTTTAACATACCATTGACCCTCTCCACCTCCTCCTCAATAACTCTCTCTCCATCGCCTCCACCCTCACATGGCATCAGCACATCACACAGAAATGCCAGGCAGCTGTTTAACAAATCAGTACTGCCATCTGCTAAAGCATCATCGCCCTCACTGTGCACAGAGACAAGGCCCCTGCAAAAGCCAGGCAAGCCTATGAAGCAGGAGGAGCACAGGGTAAGAGTGAGGAACATGACAGAACAAACATGGAAAAAAAAAAAGCAAAGAAAGCAGAACATGAAAAAAGCAAAAACAAAAAAAGCACTTAGATTTAGTTCATTTAATTTCTGCCATCTATGTGCATCTGTGTACTGCAGCATGTGAAAGTATTTAAGTTTAACGCCAGTTTCGGGATTAGCATTTATCTGAAGTGTCAGCAATACGTTTATTTATTTTTATTTTATTTATTTATTTTATTTATTTATTTATTTAATTTTTAAACCATTCGTCATAACCATTAACTGCCTATGCAATAGCCAAAAAATCCCACACTGCTGGGGCTGTTAACTGGAGGACTGCGATCCAGATGTGGACCATGTCAAGTCTTTTAGCGGATCATGCTGAACGCTGCTAAAATACTGTAACAGGCCCAAGTTTATTGGTTCAGCCAATCCCAAGCATTTATTTAAAATCAGGCAGCTTTTTGAAATAAAAAAGTTTTAATAACTTCTGTCACTGTTTCCAAACTGAACAGCTACTCATACTTTATTAACCACTACACTAATGCACTGTCTCTTTAGTTAAACTGCAATGCTTTATCCATTATGCATCTTCGCACTGCAAGTAATGCTGTATTTGCACTACTGTGTTCTTCATCCATATTCATTTTGTATATAATCTGCTTAACTGCTTTTATTTCTCTATATAAATCACTTGCTACACTAATGTGAATGTGGAGTCTATAAATGGTTTTGTGTACGGTTCCCACAGACGAGCTATCCATCGATTTTCATGGATCAAGCGTGATACTCGCTGAATGTTCACAAAAATTACTGCAGTGGGCTCTAAGCCATCTCGAGCCATGATTTTCTCATCATCAAGCTGTGCTTGAAGTCTTCTGGAAATGTCAATCGGTTTTTACGCCTTCATTCTCAAGAGGTCCCGATTTGACTTGAACATCCCTCCTCCATATGTACAATCTGTTCAGTATAATTATTTGTGTACAGTGTTTAAAAAATTATGCCCCATTACTTCTTCATCCAAGACAAATAAGACATCCATAACCCTGTACATATGATTTAAAAACCCTTGTAAACGCATGTGTTATTTATTGTAAATATACCGCTGGTACACATCTGGTGAGATGCAAGCACAATGACAAAATTTAATGTAAAAATTTTAATCTAGTCTAATTACAATCAAAGAAAAACAACAAAAAAAAACTGTTAGGGGTGATATAAAAACAACAGACAGGTGGGTAGCATTAGTGCTTATTATTCACTTCAAAGTAAAAAATCTATTAATATCTATTCAATGTCTGTGGTACTAGAAGTAGCAAGTATCAACTTAAAAAAAAAATAATTACCCCTTTAGGTTAATGTTTATTTCTAGACGTGAACAACTTAAAACAGGTAACCATCACCATTAAATCAAGAAATTTTAATTTAACAAGCACACATTGCAGTGGAATACTCCAGATATAACGCATAATGACAAATGGATTCACGTACAGATACTGTACAGTAGCAGCTTTAACAAGAGCTTCAGTAACAGTGATTCAACTTATTTCTGGAAATCAGACATGGAAGTGTGCTTAGATTTAAGTGTCAGATTAAGTTGTATTTCAAAGAAAAAACTAATTGAAAAAAAATCGGATAAATAATTTTTCATTTGGTATGCAACAACAAGTCGTTAAATAGGTTTATGTGTTTATCCTGAACTCGTTAATAGGGTTCAACTTAAGAATGTTATTTCTCCAATGTTAGATCACAATATTGCTTTCCCAATCAACAATAATGCATTTCAATAATATACTGATAATGCATACTGTGTAACATCAAGCAGACAGAGTTTCTTATTATTTATATAAACCGTTTAGACGTTTGGAATTTACAGGCTGTCAGTCAGGACCTTAGTCAGTCATGCGGGAGCACGTACACAAAAATATATATAAAAATGATTAAAACTTACCCAGCAGAACTTCTGTACCTTTCATATCACCATCACCATCACCATCAGCATCATAAAAATGCCCAAGTGTGCCTGCAGTAGAACAATCCCTATACTATTACACCACAGCACAAAATCCAACACATCATCAACGTACTTCTAGTTGCACATATTAGTAGTTATACTGAACACAGGAATTACAATGCTGTAAAAAGACTGATCTTTTTCTTTTTGCACATTTGTCACACTTAAATCATCCTATAACATAAGAACTATGTTCATTATGATCTCAAAGATAACACGAGTGAATACAAAACTGTTTTTAAATCATGATTTCATTTATTAAGGGAAAAATCCAAATGAAATGCTGTGGCATGGCCATGAACAGCTTCAAAACCATCCAATGTGGCTGAATTAGAACAATTCTGCAAGAGTGAGCCAAAATTCATCAGTATTGTGCAAGTCTCACTGCCAGTTATCGTAAACGCTTGATTGCAGTTGTTGCCGCCAAGGATGGCACAACCAGTTACCAACTTTAGAGGGCAATTACTTTTTCACAGGCCAGGTAGGTTTGACCAGCTATTTTTCTCCTTAATATATGAAATCATCATATAAATACTGCATTTTGTATTTTCTTGGCTTATCTTTGTTTATCAGTAAAATTTGTGTGACAAATTAAAATATATAATCTTTTAAAAATCAAATAGTTTTTTACAGCACTGTAAATAGAAGCCACCATGTCAAACAAACAACAAAAAAAAGGATGAAAGATTTGACATTTGTTTTGACAAATTATAGAAAATCCAACATCCATCTCTCATATTTTTGATCCCCCCCAACCAATCTTCTGCTCCACACTCCAGTCCAGTAGGTGGCAGTATTTCACCAACCTCCCTTAAAATCATACACTGACCAAATGCAGGAGATGGAAGCAGCTTTGCATTTTATGAGGAGGCTGTGGTGTATTTTTAAAGATTTCATCAATTTTATAGAATTTTAACTTTTGAAAGTTTACCTAAGCAGTCCAAAGAGTGTGAATCACTTGAATTAAGTGAACTGATCAACAAAAGATCAATTAAAATAACAAGAATCTAATGATCATGGGAAACATCATTTCATTGCACTGTATACTATAGAGCTTTTTTAACTATCATGTTAACATTTACTATAATAAGTTTTAAATAGAACACAAAAAAAAGTTTCCAGTAAGGTTACACTCTCCAACCCACAGACGCAGAACAATTTTCTCAAGAACAGAAAGTGTTACATGGGAGGCAACTCAAATGTAGACGTACCCACAACGTTCTTGTATTCGACCAGGTCGAACCAGACAACCGCTACAGACACCCAGGCACCCAACAGAGCCAACACTATGAGCCAGGTGAAGACCGAGTGTCCCTCAGACTTCTTGGATTTCTTACTGACGGCAGGTTCAGCCTGGGGCTCTGTGAACAGACAGACAGAGAGACACAATGATAGACAGAGACCAGGTACTGAGACAGAGTTTGTACTCAGATCCTCAAAACGCACAGGTTATACAGGAAATTAATAACAGGAAACAGGATACTGGTGTAAGAAAATGCAGAAATCGACTGCATGGTGGCAATGGTCTACCACTTTATTCCTCTTATACAGTGCTATGCAAACCATAGCTTGAACCACCCCTCCTTTCCTCATATTAAATTAAATGATTTTGAGTAAAAGGCAACAAATGTTTTAAAGGCTGCAAAGTGCCTGTTTATGCAGCAACCTCGGCAGCAGCCTCATTTCACCATCTCGTCCGGTCCAACCAGCATCAGCAGTATACTAATCACTTGGAGTGGGAATCAGCAGAGACCACCTGATACGATATCACAATACCTAGGTGCCAATTCGTTCTTTATTGCAACTTTGTAAGTATGATTTTATAAATATCCCAATTATTAGTTATTACAGATACTATTTAATATCATAGTTCTAACAAACTGCAAAGAAACTGCACCACCTCAAATGCAAGCGTATATAAATAAAATTATTTTTTTTTTAAAGCTCAATTTTCGTGTCAGAATGGCGATACATGAAGTGCCAGATAAAAGAAAGAATCATGACACATCAATTGATCAAATCCCCCCCCCATCTTTACTAATCACCGGCCTGATCATCTGGCATCATCTAATTACGATTACGTTTTTAATCACATTTACTGTACACCCACGCATATTTCTTCACATATCCCAGGTTAGGAAGCTGGGGTCAGATCGCAGGGTCAGCCAGGATACAGCACCACTGCAGCAAGTAGCGTTAAGGGCCTTGCTCAAGGGCTCAACGGTGGCTGCTTGGCTGTTTTGGGGCTTGAACCCCCAACCATCCAAATCAGTAATCCAGAGTCTTAACTGTTTGATCTACCATCTGCATCCGTTTCTCACTCCTTTATGCCTTAAGGTAGATTTTTTTTATGCCTGAATGATTCATTGGTCACTATTTTTTTGGGCAACAACAACAATTCTTGTAAAACTGATCAGGTACAAGGACTGGATTGAAAGTGAGAGGCAAAAAAAGTGCTAAAAAGTCCTTCAGGAAGCCTGGAAAACTAGTCTTCTCGACTACATACATACAAGATGCAAAATATGAAGAAATGAGGGGTGGCTCAAAACTTTTGTACAGTAGTGTACATCAACAATTACAACAAGGACTACAAGATTTTTATTTAGTCTATGAGAGAATGTTGAAAACAAATGTGTTAATATAAAAACCTGTGCTTCAACCTGGAGTTAACAATTTTAACAACCTTTAACCAGATTACCTTCCTTATCAATTCAGCCCACTGTCTACAAAACAGAAACTGTTTTTTGTTTGTTTTATCAGTTTTATCAGTGTTGCATTATAACTGTATTACTGTGCACAAATAAAGCATGACAGCTGCGAGTTGCATTTCGTGCCCACAGTGATGGGAGCACTTCCTTTTCTCATACATCAGCACTTCCTGGAAGCATTGCGCTCATCATAGTGCTGCATTTGAACGATAGTGTCAGATTATAATTAAATAAATAAAAAAAATGTTAAAAAGGATACTGACAACACTTCTCTTGATAAAAACATGTAGACGTGTCGCATTCTCCCATGAGGCTGCACTTGAACGTAGTTAAACAAGAGGGAAAGAAAAGTAAAATAAAAAGATCATACGACACGAGGGTATTGTATTCTGCTCACAAGGTCACCTGGACAAAGGCTCGAAATGCATACACTTTCCAGGCTCGGCAGTGTTAAGAATACAGAAACACAATGGCTGTGTCTTGAATGAGGACAGCATGAAGACTATACTTTCAGAAGTTTGTGAGACTTTTTAGATCATTTTCACACACAAGAGATTCTTATGCTTAGAGATGCATGGATGCTTTTTTTTCCCCCTTTGTACTATCTGGTTAGTAAATATGAGCATTCTAGAAGCATACACAAAGATATCGGACACCAATATCCTCAAACTTGTATTAAAGTATGTCAGAATATAACAAGCATGATGGGCCTGTCCATGATTTGTGTGGTTTCATTTAACACCACACCACGTTAATGAATCGGACCCAAATTTGATCCTCATTATGAGAGCAGGTCATTGCTAGTTACAGCCGAAGAAGGATAAACACGCTTTCATACCATTTACATGCCATCTCTTTATAAATAAGCGTGTTAGTACGAGACAACCTTCAGACTGAATATGAAGCTACTGAAGGTTGCATCAGAGCCTGACCTCTTGCTCTCACACACACACACCTTAGCCACAATGTCACACAATTCAGCCAAGAATCAGTAACCACTCCAGCTCCAAAACACACAAATCACTGACAGGTGCCACATGTAGCAAGCGAGGTGCTCAGAACATGCCAGACCAAACCATTTCTCCTGGCACATTCCCTTCATCGATCTACCTGCCATTTTGGTTCCGTCCGTGTGCGTTTCTCCCATCATACACTAAGTGCTTCAGAAGAAACCTGCAAGGGAAAAATAAACTTGTGTGTGTTTTTTATGCTCATACGAAGCAACAGCGGCGGCAGCGGCAGCGTTCGCTGGCTCAGCTGCAACCCGATCTACGCTCGGCCTGTTGGGTATTTTTAGTGGTGCTGTCACCACACTTCTCTCTCCTGGGCCTCATATGGAGACGATGGACTGCGGAGTTGCCTCTTGCGCATGCTCAAACTCACAACCGGGTGGTAGAAGCCACAAAACTACACCGGGGGTCACGTAGATGTGATTAATTTGGGATCCTGTAGCACTCTTTATACACTGACTTCCTTTCATACAATTAGGAACAAATTGAAGTAGATATATAGTCTCTCTCACTCTCACCATTTCTATATCTCACACCACACACACACAAATATATACAGTATATTTGTAAATATACACACACCACGCTCTTAAAATATGACACAGTTGACACGTTATTAAGCACAGATATAGAAATCGCCTTTGCTGGAGATTAGAACATGCTAATGTCTATTCAGCTTTTAACTCCACCCTAACACACTGGTATTTGTCTTCTTTAGAAAAGACAAATACATAATTTTCGAAATTATTTCCTTGCTTTTCACTTTGTCATTCACTTTGTCCATTTATCAACAAGCTTTCGTATTCGATCAATAAAAAATATAAAAAAATTTAGGAACAACGAATGCACTGCCGTCGTCACTTGAATTCATCTTCAAGTGAATCTTCGTCCTCAGTGAAAGTCTGATGGTGCAAGATTAGGACTACAGGGAGGATGCTTTAACACCGCTTTTGCAGAGTGTGTCGATAGAAGTGTGTGGTCGTGCATTTATCACTTAATTTAAACATGACATATAGAAAGCTCATTCAAATGTTAACTTTATGCTGCTTAGTTTTAAAAGTCTATACACGCATAAACAAACTGTTAACAACTTGCCGATACGCTAGTAGGCGGCGCTGCCAGACTAGCCGTTAGCACCTGCTCTGAAAGATCTTCTATTAAGTTCTTGTCTGTAATATAGGTGATGAGAGAGCAGCAACTCTGGCACTGACTCCCACCAGCACTAGGTCTAAACCTAGTCTAATGCACACTTGGGCTGCTGTCTCATCATTGTCAGGTCCTCTTGCAAACAGTCCGATTAAAGAATGTTGTGACTGACTTTTCTGTGAGAATAAAGACAGTTGAAGGGGATTGCAAGAATGCTGGCTCAATCCTGTGCCCACTAGAGGAACTGCAGAGACCCGACTCTTTAAATAAGTTATTAGCAAGCAGCTGGTCTAGTAAGGTAAACTAAGCTAATATTGGATTACAGCTGAGCTGTTGGTGGTCTAATCTTCATTTCTTTGGATTGTGGGGAAAAGTCAATAACTCTTAGCTCCTCAAATCAACAACTTTTAATTGATAACTGGCATTGCAGACTTGATTATTACCAGCCATGCTGACTCTAAACTCCTTTCTTGAAGAGAACCTTTCCAGCATTTTTAAATGTTTACAAAAATCCTAATGGCATTAGGGCCCTTCGATCGTTTCCGAGGACACTTGACCCCAAAGTCTGGTTTAATTGATCCCGAGTGCAGAATGATTGTGTTCTCACTGAACTGTGCTCGAGGCCACTGGAAAAGGTGGTACGGGTCAAATCAGCTCTATAGCTATAAAATCCAATCATACCTGAGAACTCTAAAAAGTCTCAACAAGCAGCAAACTAGGTTGAAATCACAAGAAATGTCAGAGGAGATTAAAAACAAAAACTTCGAAGAGCAGTTACATCACATCTCATGGCTAAGGCTGTCCTATTTCAAAGGCACTTTCAAATAAGTCCAACAAAGGAGGGCTTCTTTCTCTTGACAGCAAAAGAAGCCATGATGGATCCTTCGCAGCCCAAATATGCTTGGTGAGACTACTGGTGAATGCAGGACCCAAGCAGCACATTTTGAAACGTAAGTACTGTGTTTCCTGATTGAATAGCTAAAACAATTGTTAAAAATATTAAAATACAGGTTTTCGTAAAATATCATTAACCAATAGGCACTGATGGTGAAGCAGAAAGTCCAGTGCAGCTGTGAAGGTTGATAGATGATAGAAGCAGCAATTCACTACGCGATTATAAGGGCAAAAACACCTGGTGACACAAATAGGAAATCCTTCATAGACCAGTCTCGTTTCAGTTCAGCATTTTGCCATCTACACTGATAGCAAAGGCCAAAAGTTGCGAAAGACTGTGTATATCACTTTCTTCAAAGGCTGCACTATTAATAGACAACGATTTTCTCCAAACTAAAAGAAATTGAAACAGTGGTGAACCTTACCAGAACTCACTAGACTACAGAAATATCTATGGGAGAATTGCAAAGTGAAACCCCCTGGGAACATAAAGGACTGTCTCAGGTTTGCTAAAAAAAAATTAAAAAAAATTTATTACCCACAGTGATGACCCCAAAGCTTTATGAAATAACATTCCATGGACTGACGGGTCAAAAGTGAACATATTTGAAAGACTTTAGTACTGTTACATTCAGCTTTAAGCTAGCTCGGTATTCAATAAGAAGAACAATATAACAATAGTTATCATGGTCGAGTGCAGATACTTAGGTACTCGGACACACAGGGCCCGAGTGTCTCGCCATAACTGATGGAACCATGAAGTCTGCTGTTGATTAGAAAATACAAAACGATGATATCCAGTTATTCATTTCTGATAACTCAAGTGTAGGTGGGTTGTTCACCAATGCAATGATCCTAAGCACAAAAGCAATTCCACATCTGAATAGCTCAATAGAAACTACATTAAAGTGTTTTGCAGTGAGCGGTCTAGTCAAAGGCGTGGCTCGGACCCCTCCGGGATTGCAGACTGATCTACAGGTATCAGGAGCATTTGGTTGGAGTTGATGCTAAGGGATCAATTACGTATTTACACAGGCAATCTATCTGTCACATAACATCGTTTCCTTCAATAAATTAAATTATCATTTAAAAACCATGTTTGTGTTTCCACAGGTTCTCATTTTTATATTAGATGTTGCAATAAGAGTTGACACACGTAGTGGCTTTAAACAGAGGAACTCAGGAAGCGAGCAATTACTTCTTCACAGCACATATTTCCAGTGTTCATTTCCTGGTATGCATACATGTAGATGTGTTGAACAGGTTGTATTCTTCTGAGATGTTTATGTTCATGAAAATCCCAAACATCTGAGCTCACTGGTCAAGCTTGGTAGGGGTTGTGTCATGAGCTTGCATGGCTGCTTCTGGAACAAACTCAATTATATTTATTGAGAGTAGAATGAATTCAGATGTCTGGAGAAATGTTGTCTACCAGTTTACTGAGCAATGCATGTAATCTAATTTGAAGGAACTTAAACATGGAGCAGGACAACAACCCCAAACACACTGCCAGCCCAACAAGACACATCATCAGAGAAAAAAGTGGAAGGTATTAGACTGGCCGAGTCAGTCACTAAACCTTTAACCCAAATTAGCATGCATTTCAGTTCCTGAAAGTGAGGCTAAAAAGAGAATGCCCCAAAACAAAATCAGAATGTCCGGGGTAGGGGGATGGGGCAGCTTGATGCAGTATTACAAGCAACTATTAACAGATATGCAAAGTATTAAGAGTTATTTACTTTAAGACAATCTGTTCCTATAATTGTGCTCTTGTTTATAATAATAGTGAGTATAAAAGCAAAAAAAAAAAAAAAAAGGCATTTTATAGAAGTGTAGAAAGTGAAAGGCCGTGTAGAGGTCAGGCACCATGTCTCTGGTTATCATCTCTTCATAGCATTATCTATTCTACTGTATAGTTACTGCACGTATTCACAGTATATCCTTAGTATATAGTAAGAATCTCTAAATGGCGGACTGCGGTTCGGATTCGGACAGACTGACGGTTCCATCTGGACCCCGATACTTTTCTGATAATTGAGAATAATTAATATACCACTAATCCAGCGCATTTTTTAGTAACTTAGCCATTTTCTCCTTGAGGTGGGTGCGACTATACGTGTCATTAAACAGAGCCAATCAACGCAATAGTTTACCGTGTATAGATAGTGTGAGAGGAACAAATGGAACAGATGGTAATGAACCAAGTGCCCTTCTTTCACAGATTTCCCCCTATATAGTACAGACCAAAAGTTTGGACACACCTTCTCATGCAAAGAGTTTTCTGTTCTTTAGCCCAAACAAGTCTTTTTGTGACTGCACTTGGGGACACTTTCAAAGTTTTCCCAGTTTTTTGGACTGACTGACCTTCATTTCTTAAAGTAATGATGGCCACTCGTTTTTCTTTACTTAGCTGCTTTTTTCTTGCCATAATACAAATTCAAACTCTTTGAATGAGAAGGTGTGTCCAAATTTTTGGTCTGTACTGTATATAATCGCTAAAAATATATATATTACAACATAATTTTATATCTTTATTATGCGCAAGTATTATATTACTATTATAATGATTCCCTAGACACGTGACAACCTAAGTAACCATTAATGAAATACTAACATACTAAATGAATATTTGATGCATTTATGTTGATCAGAACTTAAATAATTAACTGTTTTTCATCAATATGTGTTTATCATTTTGATATACATTGTGTATATTTTTATATAGTTTTACAATAAAAATTCTCAAAATATTATTTCATATAATAATTAAATAATTGTTAAATATTGTCACATGTAACTTACAGCACAGTAAAAAAATATTTTTTCACATATTCATGTTAGGAAGCTGGGGTCAGAGCGCAGGGTCAGCCAAGATGTGAAAACAATGATGAATAGATTTATTTACAATATTTATTTGGTGTAAACATTTTTGTATTACATAACAAACCCCTGCTAAATGTGCCACTAAAGGAAGAATGATGATAAAGTGACAATTTTTCATTAATGCACTCCATGGTGGTCATGTGACTAGGTCTCATTATAATAGTAATATAATATTTAATAATAATAATAATAATAATAATAATAACCATATAAATGTTTGTTGTAATATAATATGTATAATATTTGATAGAGATCATGTATGTCAGAGCAACAAGGGTCCTTTCATATTAATTTACAGCCCTGCAGGGGCAATGTATACAGCCAACAAAGTTCAAACTGTTCACATGTTTAATGCAGTTACTGAAAATTTACAAATAATATTACTGAAACGCTATGGAAATTTTAAATTGCTGTGATTGCTGTTTATATATATATATATATATATATATATATATATATATATATATATATATATAGACTGCACAGAGATCTGAATTCTAATACAAATTGGAATTTTAATCTCGTCTCAAAGAATATTTTATTGATTGTATTATTAATTTTAATCCAGGACGTACAGTATATAGTATTTACAGCATTTCCTGGATATACACATTTATTTAAACTGCACTTTATAAGTTGCACAACTCCAGTATTTACACTAATGTAACATACATTACTACTGGCACTTCTGGCACATGCTAAACTGCATTCTATCTATCTATCTATCTTTCTATCTATCTATCGGGTGATTTTGGACACTAGACAGCACTGTGGGGTGTGTTTAAAAAACTTTATAGTTACTATTACTTTGTAGTGAATATAATTGTTCTGCCAACTGCTTGACTTTCAATGAAACACCACCATGCCAGGAGATTTTCATTTCCATTTAAAAAGGGACCAACAAGTGTTAACTGAGTTACAGATCATGGGTTTTGTGGTTATTACATGTAGGTCGCTGCAAAACAAGGCGTGCATTGCACAATACACTTTTCTTTCCTTTTGTGAAAACTGACACTGAATCAGAAAGAAGTAACACAGCTCATGTATTTAAAAAAGTGCCCACAACTCTCTCTTTAGTGCACTACATGAGCATCCTCCCGTTTACAGGTTACTTGTGTAACACGGACACAGACACACATTGCACAAACACAGTTACCTTTTCTCGCCTGTTTGCGTGCAGGTTTCTTGTGGCCCATGGCAGAGATGGCGGGATGCAGCAATTCACCCAAAAACACTTAACTTTAACCCTTATTTAAGATATCACGCCTCCTGTGCTGGAAACAAAATCACAGTAAATCAAGATACACAAGCAGCGTCCCAAACTCTGTATTTCCGCGTAGAGTTGATAAGTGGAGCGTTCCTCCAATGTCTAGCGGGATAAACGGCGCTCGCGAAGCTTGTAGCCAATCAGCGCTCAGATTTTGTCCTCGAGCGCGATACGTGCGTAACGTGGCAAACTTGAGAACTCAGATAGTTTTTCTCGCGAGATCTCCGGCTCTAATTAAATTCCCCGGGAATAGGGTGAGAAACTTGTTTTCTTCAAAGGATTTTTTTGGCGTAGAGTTATGTAAGTGACTTAAACATTTACTGTTTGTGATTGAAACCGCAGCAGTCTTGCCCTGAGTCCTTTTCCCCCCACACCGTTAGGACAATAGATATACCAATTCCACCTGCCATAACATTTAATTCTAGTCATTACTTCCTTATCTACATCCTGTCAGTGTTTTACAAAGCACAAATACACAATGCATGTTTGAAGTCCTCAAAACTGGAAACCCCCTAGGTTTGAGAATCTATTTGTAAGTAACAGGACATTATTGCATCTCACTCATTCACTCATTGTTTATACCTCTTTATCCTGTATACAGGATCACAGGGGGCCAGGAACATATCCCAGGAGGCGGGTTACACCCAAGACAGGGTGCCAATCAATCACGGGACACACACACACACACGTTTGGGAATGCCGTGTGTGGTTACATCCACATGCCCCCCAGGCAACGGATTGTATCTTGGGGGTTGGATCTTGTTCAAGGGTCCAACAGTGGCAACCTGGCAGCATTGGGGCTCGAACCGGGGATTTCCTAGTCAGCAGTTCAACACCTTAACAAAAGTAACTGGCAAAGTAGTTGCGGTTTTCTCAACATTTTTAAACAAGAAGAAGCCACAATTTAAAAGGAATTATAAAATTATGTAAAATTGCTGCAACAAATAACAAACAAAGAAATTTTAAAAGAAAAAAGTTATTTAAAACTTTAACTAAAACCTAAAACCTTTTGAGATTAACGGCAGAATTCTAAGAAAAAAGTGCCTTTTTTCTCTTACATTTGTGTGCTGCAGCAATTGTGCATCGCTTTAAAATCGTGGCTTTCTCCAAACAATACATGTTTAAAAAAAACGTTGAGAAAAATTTGACTACTTTGCCTAATTAATAGCCATCCATCAAAGAAACAAAGAGAAAAAATCAAGTAAGCCGCCTCCTGGTGTTTACATAAAGCTGGACAGAAGAGAATAAATAAATGTATTTGAGTCCTGAGGGTTTTTTTCCCCTCATAATTCTGATTTTTATCAAAAATTCTGTCATTTCAATTTCCACACAATTTTGACCTTTTTTTTTTTTTTTTGAGAATCAGAATTCTGAAAATCTGAGAATCTGAAGAAAAAAAAAACCTCATAACTCTAATACATTTTTATGGTGGCCCCAATCCACTTCCGTACTTCTGTATTAATAAAAATACACTTTAATCAATTATTGATCTTTTTTTTTTCACATTTTTATTTAGGTGGAAATATCAAAACACAAAGGCATCATCAATAGACAATATGCAATGTTATAATCATAGACATGCTACAGTAAATGAATAGATGTTTAATGCTATCTTGACATTATTCACTAATCTTAAAATTAATCAACACTGAATTATGATGATTCATTTAAATCAAGAAAAAAAAGAACAGAAAAGATGTCAACACTTCTATACAGTAAGATCTTGTAAAAACTAAGCTCATCTTCACATACAGTATATTCATCTTCATATTTTATTTCAGCTCATATCAACACAGTTCACTGGGATGACAGAAAGGAAACCTGCTTTATAAAGATTAGGATACTAAAACCACATATAATTCACTTACTTAAAGGAGTCTAATATATATACACTCTGGTCATGTTGTTGCAATTTTACAATTACTTTATGTTTGTTGCAGAAATTGTGCATAGGTTTAAAAATCCTTTTAAATTGTGGCTTCTTCTGTACAATATGTGTTGAGAAAAATGTGACGAATTAGGACAAGTAAAAATAAAAGAGAGGGAAAAAAACTTAAGCAAGCATCTTACTAGTGTTTGCAGAAAGTCGGGCAAAGAAACTTTAAATAAGAAATTTGAAAATAAAACTGCAAAGCAGATAAAGCCCCTTTTAACTGACATTTCACTGAAGTTGTCATTTGAGTTCTGAGAAGGATTCAGCATTGAAAAACACTGCACATTTTACATAAAGGGATTCATTAACAATGAAGGAGAGAAATACTGCGGAAAAAGAGAAATGTCTTATTTTTTTCATTTCTTGGATTAAACTGCTAAAAAGCGCAACCACTGTGCATGTGTACGCCACTTTGTCTAAGCTGTAGTGCACGCGGAAGCAAGCCCATTCTGGGTGTAATCCATATCACACCTCAGGAATTGAGTGGTCCATTAGAGATTTCACAATGCTGTTGCACATCCTGTGAAGAGAAAAAAAACAAAAAAGCAATATGATTTTTTTTTTTAATACCTTTTGGAGTGTTTCTGATTAACAATTTTTGTCCACATTCCCCCTATTTTTACCTTTTCATCATGTGTTCAAAGATGACCACTGGCATCACAGTTACAGTCACAACGTTCCCACTAGTGTTGAGGATGTCTGAAACTTGTGAGTCCTGACAAATACAAAAAAATAAAGAGAGAGAGAGAGAAAAAAACAGAGGGATTTATTTATCGTGTTTTAGAAATACGATGAAAATATATTGCAATATATGTGGCTTCATTACTTTTCCAGAAAGTAAAACTCTATAACAAGAACGCTGGACATTCTCCAAAGAGACACTAAATATGATTCCACCATTTCAAAGAAGACCTAAATACATTAATAACTCTTAAAATGGTTTCGCATTTATTCAGCTGTAATCTAATCTCAGCCACGTAAAAGAAACACAGAAAGAGAGAAGGAAAAGAGAGAGTTTCACCTTCAATCCAATCACATTCTGTCCATTGATTTCACAGATCTGATGGTCAGTGAGCAGTCCATTGCGTGCTGCAGAGCTGTCCTTCACTATGGATGTAATTCTGCCTTTCTTAAACAAGAAACCAAGCTGCCCGCTCATGTCTTTATGCAGAGTGACAGCACGCTCCATTGGCCTGCACAGTGACAGAGAAAACAGCTTGCTGACTTGAACTCATTAGGACCTTAGTGGAGCCATTTCCAAAAAAACGTCTGCTGTCTGCTGGCAAGTTAAGAATGTCATGTTATTTAAATCACACGACTTAAATATTTGATGGGAATTTTTACCCTAATCACTCACTCACTCATCTTCTATACCGCTTTATCCTGTATTCAGGGTCGCAGGTGGCCTGGAGCCTATCCCAGGAGACTTGCTGTAGGGCACGGGCCGGGGTACACCCTGGACCGTGTGCCAATCCATCGCAGGGCACACACACAATTAACACACTAATTCACACACTACAGGCAATTTGAGAACGCCAATTAGCCTAATCTGCATGTCTTTGGACTGTGGGAGGAAACTGGAGTACCCGGAGGAAACCCACCAAGCACAGAGAGAACATGCAAACTCCATGCACACAGAGACGGGAATCGACCCTGGACCCTGGAGGTGCAAGGCGACGGTGCTAACCCTAATTACAAAATTTAAAAATTTAAAACGTTTTTATTTATTTCTTACAACCCACACATTGCCTTAGTAGAATCTTTTTGAATTTTGCTGAAGGAACAGGAAGATAAGGTATTCATGCCAAAATTGAAGATTTGATATATTGTACCTACTGCACTCTATTGGTCATAGTGCAAAACTAACCTGTTCAACGTATTACAGTACCTGACTTGATATGACAAGCCATATTTTTCACTCACATGGGGTTAACAAATATACACGCATGTACATACAGTATAACATTATTACTGCCAAAGAAAATATCAACATTACCTACAAAACATGAACACGGTGTCCTCATTCCACCATGTTGTTCTCTATAGCATACTAGACCTTTACAAAATAGCAGGGACGAAATGCAGAAACTGTTTGCTTTCAAATGCATTGTAAAGCAGTTTTACCTTCATTTTTGAGTACAGATTTGGAATTTAATGCTGTTCATGGATCATGGATGTGAAAAAATACTAAAACATTGAATTAGAAGGTGTGTCCAAACTTTTGACTGGTACTGAACATTTAGACTTTGCTGCATCAGATGTTAAAATATCCCCTTCCTGGAAGCGTTATCAATAATTCAGGTGAAGCAGTGTCGTTCTTATAAATAAAACATTTATGTATTGTATGTTCATGACTACCGGATACCCTAAACTACCATGTTCTGTCTTTAAGATAAGCATCATGTGTGTACCTGTCTCGTACAGCGAGTGTTATTCTCTCGGGATTGGCATTCTTCAGAACCTTGTGTGCACGGTCACTGGTCCAGCCAGCACAGGACTCTCCATTGATCTGTAGGATCTGATCACCAAAGCGAAGCCCTGCTAATGCTGCTGCAGTGTTCACTTGTACAAGCTGTACAAACACCCCCTGAATAACAGATGGCACAGTAATCTCAACTCAAGCCAATAATATGCAGTCATTTAAGACAATATACATATTTTTTGTTTCTAAATTATTCAAAAGAGCATGAAATGAGGCATCACCAGTAATATTACAATCATATTACAATTACAGTCAGATTGACTTTATTAAGAACACATGCACTTTAGATTCGTACACTTATCTAAGAATCCAATCATGTGGCAGCAAAGCAAGAAAAAAAAAAATCATCAGATTCAGGTCCATAGCTTTAATTACTGTAGCGTCGACATCAAACATGAACAAAGAAAATGAATGATCATTGTGACCATCTGCATGGCATATTTGTTACAGTAGTGCCAAAAGGGCTGGTCTGAGGAACTGTTGATCACCTAGAATTTTCACACACAACAGTATCTCAAGTTTGCAAAGAATGGTAAAAAAAAAAAAAAAAAAAAACCCTGTGTGCATCTCAGAACACACAGGGCTATAACAGCAGAGGATTATGTTAGGCTTCTCTCCTGTTGGTTAGAGTTGGTTTCCAGACCAGGATTTTTTTTTTTTATTATTATTCTGATGTTTGGTGTTATCATTACTTGAAGCTCTTGACCTGCATCTGCATGACTGTATGTAGGAGGCTTTATGATTGGGCGATTGGATAACTTAATTAATGTGTAAGTGTTCCTAATAAATTGATAAATTGAACATTAGTCAGTATATATATATAGTCAAAATATTTTTTTACCTTTTTTAAAATACTTTTGATGTTTAATAATTGCAATGTATTTTTTGTGCACAATTTTTTTTGACAAATTTTCTTCTTCTCATAATTATTATTATTATTATTATTATTATTATTATTATTATTATTAATAGTAGTAGTAGCATTAGTAATCGTATTGGCAGTAGTATTATTAATAGTAGTAGTAGGAATATGAATCTGAAGTCTTCTGGTTAAATAATCACAAAATAAAAGCTTCTCCAACTGCCAGCAGGACATAATCATACTGTACACAAAGTTCTGTAATGTTACAAACAGAATGTGTTAGGGAAGTCTGCCGTCTTACATTGTCTATGGCTTTGAGACGGAGGCCAATCTTGCCGTCCATGTCTTTACAGAGCACCACCTCTCTAACGCCCTGCCGAATCTCAGCCCTCTTCACTCCTATATCATTGCCAGTTACAGGAGCAACGGCCCAATTTGTGCCTGACGAATGAACACTGAGAGCCTATAAACGACAGAAAAAACACATCGCTATGGACTCTGCATTTATTTGCAGCACATCAAATAAATGATACTGTAGATATATGACCACAGAGGCAAAAAAAACTTACTCCACTAGTTTGCTCTGGAACTGTGGTAGAAAAGGCTTTTATTGCCTCAATATTAAGATTTAGACCCATAAATTCGCTCAGCTGAGGATACAAACCTCCAGAGGCATCTGTCCACACAAACACAGAAATATTTATGAATTACATAAGAAGTACATACTCACTCATTAACAGTTATTTTACTTGGGTTGGCCCACAAGTCTGGATTCATATGTATATATTCTTATATGAAATATGATGATTTTGCTTTATTTCTGAAATCAGTAGTCGATCAGAATCAGAATGAGGCCAAAATAATTGTTGCACTAACAGAAGAAATCATCTTTGCATGTAACAACATCAGTTCTGATGAATTAGTGGATGTTTGATGTTCCTGTATTTAGCGTATACACAAGTTCTGCAAGGTCAAAGATTCTAAAAGACGATCAATTTGAGATCCATTTGGCGCTCAGTTCCAGCATTTGCTTGCTTCATTCGCTCCAATTTGGCGGTCAATTTAGGCATTTGCTCCAAATCATATTTTTAAGGATTCAGATTTTTGGGCCACCCTGTACACTGAAAAATGCTCAGCATCCGACCTGTTCCAATTTCCTCCACTTTTGCCCCCGTATGGGCGGGGCTATACTGATAGTGGGCATGGTCAGTGAGTGCCAGGGGCGGGGCTTTGGATGGACTGGCAGTAGGGGTATTCTGCGCCTGCATCAGAGATTAAATAGGGTTTTTTTTTAAAGCCCAAATAAAGCATGCTGCATACTGTATTCTGAGGTTAAATCACAATCACAACAAACAGCAGTCATACCTGAATAAATTTATCCACCTTCAGGTCTTCTAAAGACGGATACAGTGACATGATCGGGCTCCTGTTTCTTGTTGCGCTGTAGATATCAGTTACCTGGATACACACACACACACACACACACACACGCAAGTCATATCAGGCTACTATGGTGCATTCTTTCAGAAAAAATATAGTGATTAATAGTAAACATAATGATGATCTGTCTGATCCTGAACTGATAGCTCGAAGACAGAAGGTTTGTTTGGACCCGCATCCCTTCATCATCCATCCATCCATCCATGCGTGCATGCAGAATGACGTCACAGCCTCAGCGACAAGGAAACAATCTGTTTATTTCCTATAAACAGCTCTTCAGAATGATCATTGACACCAGTAAAATAAAAAAAGGAAAAAAGAAATGGTAAACAAAAGTGCACATGTAGCTGTGAAGAGGAGAGGATGAGGCAACACCTAGAACAATTTCGCAATGCGAAAACCCCTTGCAGGCATATTCTCCTGGTAACACGCAGCACACAGCGTTCACACACACACACACAAACACACACACACGTAATGATGGATGATACAGGACGCGTTTGTCTTTTGCGATCGGGATGATGAAATCCATCCCAAGACTCACCTTGATGATGATGATGATGATGATGATGCTGTGATGGCTTCAGACTGTGTGTGCACAGGCTCTTCTATACAGCACAGCACAGTACATGCACCAAAATGGTGCAACTAGGTTGCGCGCTGTCCTCCGTTGCGGTTCGGAAAGCCGATACTAATCGTGATCCTGATGAGTCTTGACCTTCTGCGTCTCAGATGATGAGCTGACCACGTGCTATCAAACGCACCCATACCCCAGCAGTGCACTGTGTGAGCATCATCACATCCAACTGATAAGGAGTCGTGTTGTTCCCCTAATATTAAATCTCTATACACTAGGACGCAGTCATCATCTTCATCATGTTCTATTCTTATTTTGAGCTTAAGAGTAGTGACGTTACATTTTACATTACACTTCATGGCAAGTGAAGTGGAAAAAAAAAAACTTAACACACACACACACAAACTTAATACATACTTAATACAGTTTATGTATATGCAGTTCTTACTTTTTACGTTCTTATTTTTTTATTTGCTTTATTATATACACATTTCTACATTAATTTATTTTATTGTAAAGAAAAATTGTAGCTATTTGATATTTGATTCTTTTCCATTAACATTTTGCCTCCTCACTTCTTTTTTTTCCTTTTCAAGGTCACAAACAGTCATGTAAGCTTTTCCCTGCATATCATACTGTGCATGGTTTTGTATAAAAAAATATATCATTTTTCATTTATAATTGAATAAATAAAAGAAATTACATTATAAAAAATATTTAAAAATTATATAACAATGTATTCATTCAATTTAATTTTTTTCCTAATTATATTTATTTTTTTCTGTATAGAAAAAAATTAAGAAGTAATAAGAAATAATTAGGGAAAAAATACAAATTGAATTTGAATAAATACATTGTTATTCCAGCACACAACATCTGTCGTAAAGACTTATTTGGGCACATGCTAATAACTGCAGTAAGGCAAGGACGTCTAAAAAAAAAAAAGTCTTGAATTTTGTTAATTAAATTCATGCATAAATTGGAAAAACTTGCCATTGGTTGTGCTCTGCGGTATCCGCATTCCTCACACTAGGGGGCGTTACTACACAATCGGCAGCAGTTTCATGGTTACTTACTGGCCCACTTGTGCGCTAAAAACGCCACCCTGCCGCAGATTGACGCCCTACATAGTCTCTGTCAAATATTATATTACAATGTAAATTCATATGTTTATTATTATTATCAAATATGATATTACTATCATAATGAGCCCTAGTCACGTTAAGAGACCATTCATGAAATTGTCATACTGTATAATATTTCTTTTGTGGCACATTTATTTTGCAGGGGTTCGTCGTGTAATACCAGATCATGCAAGATCAGATCAAAATAAATGCGTCCAAAAATGAATTTAATATGCCCATATTTAATTAATGGGGTTGATTCCCACCTCGATGTCTGTGTGTGTGGAGTTTGTCCTGTGCTTGATTGGTTTCCTCCATATACTCTGGTTTCCTCCCACAGTCCAACGGCATGCAGATTACACTAATTGCCCGTAGTGTGTGAATGAATGTGTGGATGTCGACTGGGGAGGTCGTTCCACAGTTGTGATAATAGGAATTAATACAATAGTCATCATTGCGCGCCACGGTCCCTAGTTGGACTACAAAGGTACCTGTAAGACAAAAGACAGTTTGTAAGTTTACTCTTTTAAGGGTGACAAATATGGGGAAATAAAGGAAAATTAATAAGGGGGTAAACACTTTTTCACAACACTATACTGTATATATGCGACACGGTGACCCCTCCAGGGTAGAGTGTTTGAAACTTCGGCTGGGTACACTCTGTCCCACACAAGGTGCCAATCCATCGCAGAGCACACACTCTGACCCGTCATACACACACCACACACTACGGGCAATTTGGGAACGCTAGCCTTTTTGCAAGGCACTTTGTTCATACTCCTTTTGCAAGACTTGAGATTGGGACACCTTCCAGCAGGATAACAACCCGAAGCAAACAGCCAGAGCTACAAAGATCAATTTAAGTCAAAGTATATTCATGCGTTAGAATGGCCCATGCGAAGTCCAGACCAAAAATCCAGTTGTGAATCTGTGGCAAGACTTGAAAAATTATGTTCCCTGTAAACAGTAGTAAAGTATTAAATACAAATGTGTGCCACACTTTCCAGATTTTTACTTGTAAAACATTTTGAAAACCATTTATCATTTTCCTTTCACTTCATAATCACTGTATGTACCACATTGTGTTGGTCTATCGCATAAAATCCCCCAAAATACATTTACATTTGTTGTTGTTACATGACAAAATGTGGAAAAGTTCGAGGGGAATGAATACTTTTGCAAGTGGTTTACCAGGAATCTGTAAATAATATTTTGCTTAAGAAAAATTTAGTATTCCATATATACATTACTGATTTACAATTTGATTTGATTTACTCCAAAATCTGCTACACAAAAAAATACTGTGCATGAATAAAATTTTTGTGTGTTTATTTATTAGCAAAATAAATAAGACATACATATATACATGAAACAATCATGTACACATTTTAAATACAATAAAAAAAAATAAAAACCATTTTAATAATAAAAAAAAGTAAAAAAAAAATGTAGTAGAAGCAATACTACTGCACCTCTTATTGTTAAAGTATGCACTCTGGCTTAACAATAAAAAAAGTGTTTTTTACATTCCACCAAGAGACAAATATAGTGTTTTAATGCAACATGTTCTTTACAGACATTCATTGTGCACATTTCATTTTAAAACTGATACATAAAGCACAATCAGTGAAGGGCAAGCATTTCTAAATGCAGTAAAAAATAAAGTTTCATATGAAAGCTGACAAACAACCAACTACACATTTATACAATATTAAATAAGCTGCAATTCAATTTACATTCAGCAAACAATTTATTAAGTCCACCTACTCTAACAGTTTCTAATAAACAACATAATTTGCTACTACAGTTCAAGAGCTGTACCTGAAGAGGAAATGATTAACCTGTAGGAATGTAAAAGAAATGCCAACAAGCCCCTAAGCATAGCAGAGACAGAAACTACAGTAGCTACCATCCTGGCAAAACATCACCAGAGAATATATTTGTTCTGTTTATAAAGTTTGCAAGCAGATATTTGTAGTTTGTATAGTTTGCAAGCAGATATAGTAATGGATTAACAACCCGAGAGTACGACAGTATTCGACTGTAAGTGTAATTACTTTGCCTATATATATAAAATGTATTTCTTATGCGTTTTTTCCCCAATATAGAGGATAATACCTTAAAAGTACACATCATATTCTTCACATTAAACATGGAGCCACTGTTTCATTTCAAACCCTTCTTGCTTAAGTAATGGAAAAAAGTCCCAGCAGCTTACAATACTTTTTCCACTGGCTACTGTAGGTATACCTAATAAAGAGGCCTAATAATGTATACTGTATCAGTAAATCTGAACGAGTGATCTTTTAAATTTCCGTCACATTTTTTGGCTTAAAACATGGAATGTTTTTGTTTAGCAGTCCTCATTAGCACCTCTCTTCTGGCATCTCTCTGTATTCCTGTTTGCTCTTGCTCTATACCTTAATAATACATCTTGCTCAGGTGGCAGGATGCCCAGTCCAGCGCGGGTGCGGTCTGGCAATAGTGTATCATGAGGCTCAATGATTTCTAAGTCATAGTGCCAGAGTGCCAGCATGAGAAATTGCTTTAATTCATTCATGGCGAAGAAACGACCAGGGCACTTACTGGCACCGGAACCAAATGGCACAAGGTAATGCTTCAGTTGTCGGCCATTTTTAAAGAACTGACTCTGCATTTGACCTTCTTCATCCAAGAACCGGTCATACTTAAACTCCTGTAATTGCATAAAAATTGCATCAGAAATAAAAAATCATTATGGGCACCTTTCAGTGAAAACCTAAATGATGAAAAGTAACAGCAGCTGTACTGAAATGATTGAAATGTACATGTACAATATACAGTGTACAAGTATTTACAGGTACGAGTATTCAAAGTATTTACCAGTGGGTTCTGGTAGATGTCCGGGTCCAGGTGTATGAGTCGGGGGTAGAGAGCGATGTAATCTCCTTTCCTAATAGCTGCCTCTTGACCTGAGTCCAGTGTCAGAATAAAGTCATCGCTTGCAACTCGGATCATAATGGAAGCACTTGATAGACGTAGAGCTTCATTGATAATGCTCTCTGCAAAGTAAAACCACACTTAGTCCAAATATGATACTCATGATTTACTTCTGAACACTTTTGAGTCACCATATTATTCATGATATTTTGTCAGCAGGCTGGGTTATATAATGGAGTACTAAAAGCATAACAAAACATGAATCATAAAAAAAAATTCCAGGGTTCAGCATGGGCACTCTGACTGGTCCTGGGTTGCACAGCCTCATACAGTACGCAACAAGCACAAGCTGTGAATGTGCAAACACTTTTCTATCATAGCTGGCATAAAAAATTTTTTTGTTTGTTCAATTTGTGCTACAGTAGGTCCTTTAGAGAGCCTCCAAACTTCCCAGATCCCAATACGATCATGCACATATGGAATGCACCCGTCAAACAAGTCCAATCTATAGAGTCCCCATCCTGCAACCCACAGCACCCAAAGAATCTGCTGGTGCCATCCTGGTGCCAAAGGTCTTGTATTGTCATTCCCTAAGGGAGCCACCCCAGTGGCACAAGGAGAACCCAAAACCTAGGTGGTTTTAATGTTATGGCAGATCGGTCTATTATAACTACAATTATGAACTTAAATGTTGTAAAAACATAAAATGAAACTAAAACGCACCAGCAGGATGACTAAAACAATAATATTGTGACTGATTCTCTGGAAAACAAGACCTTTTTTAATTTGCCCAATGTTATTTTCTCTTTCAGTTGAAAGTCCTGAAATTTATTCCAGGCAGCAGGAATGCCTTATGCATTCCCAGATTGAGTTTGAGTCTTTGAATAAGACAAGATCTCACATAATATTGGGAAACAAAAAAATGGGTTCATAGAAGCAGACAAATAAGGCAGCAACAACTTTACAATTGCATTTTAAACAAAAATCACAAATGATAAGTTCTTACACAATATCCATTGGTAAAATCCAAAGAACTGGAACAAACAGTGTCAATGAAAAAAGTTTATGCACATGAGGCCCACAAATCACATAAATCAATTGAACTTTGTACATTAGAAAATGCTAAATATATGACTTTAAACCTAGTTTTTTTTTTTGTTTGTTTTTTTGTGGTAAAAAAAAAAAAGAGTTTAAATTGATCAAATAAATGTTTCTTGTAGCCTCCCAAAAGTACATTCAACAGAACCTTATCATCAGCAAAAAGAAAACAAACTTTCTTTTGTAGTAGTCCTTTTGTTTAAAGAAATAATAAATATACCTAGACCAACACCCAAACCCTGAGGAACCCCATGTGACACATTAATCCTATCAAACACTGAACTACGTTCTTACGGCTAGTAAGATAGCTTTGAAAGCAGCAGACTGCCTGATGAGACAGGCCTCTTTTTTTTTACCCAAAGCATAGAATGGTCTATATTGTCAGATGAATTCCTACAATCAATAAACAGCGCCGTACTGTATTGTTTATTATCAAGTGACTCAATGAGATCATTTAGAAGCTTCATGACTGATGTTTTGTTCCTAAAACCAGACTGAAAACCTTATAAAATGTCATTTGAGTCTAAAAGCTCCATTAGCTGTTCACTTATTAATAATTCAGCACTTTTATCTACGGTTATTGGCCTAGAATTTTCATAATTGAAAGATTTCCTCCTTTTATATGAGGATCCATGAAGTCAGATCTTAAAAGCAAGTCTTAAAAAGGTTTAGAGTTAAGCTTTTTCTATTTTAAGAGTTTTACTAACATCTATAACTGAAAAGGGGATTTAAGCCGAACCTATTTGTCATGCCATTATGGAAATTCTCACCCTTTCCCACCTTTAAAGTTGAAAATGTCGAAATAAAAGACCTGTTGATATAAAGTGATGGTTAAAACACTCAAGAAAACATTGCTTATCAGTTTTTTTTGGATAAGATATGGGCGCCATCAGAAATACGTGAATGGAATGCCTTATCAACTGCATTACCTGCAGCAGATTTCAAAGCTCCTTAGAACTTTCTTGGATCGTTCAAGATTTTTGTAGTAAAAAAAAATCTAGTTATTTTATAGTAATTCAGCAGTAAACCACTGTGTCTTTACAATAATTGCAATTAAAAAAGAATTAAATGAAAAAAGAATTAATTAAAAAATAGTCCCAGGCCAACTCCATCCATTGTCACTTATCATATATCTCAAGGAACCTTGGACACAAGCCAGAGGACACCGTGGATGGGGTGCCAACCCATCATATGACACAATCATATAGCAATTCTAGCCTGGGCATGTCTTTGGACTCTGAGAACAGTTCACAGTACCCGAAGCAAACCCACCAAGCAACTCCATGCTTCACACACCGAGGCCGGAATCGAACCATTAACCCTGGAGGTGCGAGGCGACAGTCTTAACCAATAAGCCGCCAGCCACAAAAAACAAGCCTACTCAATATCATCAGTTAAAAACATTCATAAAGGCACAGATTGTGATGAAAAGCTTGTCCACAAAGTTTTTCATCACAGACTTTACATCACAATCTGTGACTGATCACATGAATGATCACTCAGGTCAGTATCTGTTTATTTCTATGAAAAAGGTTTGAAGCTGATTTATAACAGTTTCTTTGTTTCCTATGTTTTTCATGCAAGTGCTCTGTAAGTACATTGGAACATATGTATCATCTACCTCCTATCTTCAATCTGGTCTTTGTCTATCTTAGCATGCTCTAGGCCTTTTCAGAATTCAATTCTGCCTACACAAAGTCAGCATGTTGGAACGTTTGACTGGGCTTTGAGCTGGCCTACTGTGTATATACTACATGAATCATAAGGCTTAAGTAGGAAACGTTTCAGGACATTAATTTGTCTCTAAATTTACTTTTTAATTAAATTTACCTCTAGGCGACAAAAACCCAAGGTGATCTTTTAAAAAAAAAAAATCTACAAAAGAAAAGCTACATTTTAAACTTACTCTATTCATTCCTTACTTCCGTACAAAATTGTTATTGTACATTTTTCTTTGTCATGTATATACAGATTAATAATTCCTGCCTGCTGTAGCAATAAACTGGAAAGTGTTCAAAATGAAAGTTAAACATTACTTAAGTGGTTTTTGACATAACCCAGGGTGGAAATCAGAAACTGCCTACGGTCGCACAAATAAAAGTACATTTTATCCATATCATCTTTTTATATTTTTAGTTGTTTGCTTTCCCATTGCTACATAAATACTAGTGAGTGTTTCATTCATAACGCTATACTCAGTATTAGCGTATACAGTAGTTTATAAAATCCTTTTGATGTTTAAAGCATTTTAACGTAAATGCATAATGGTCTCGCCATCTTCTAATATTAAAAAATTTTATTATGTGGGTATTATGTAACGACATTATATAATTAGATAAAGTTTATTTAAGATAAGGAATTGCTTTTTTTGGGGGTAAACTTGGTGACAGCCTTTTACACATGACAGACATAACACAAACATTCCATTCAGTTATAACGACCCAATAGAGGTCAAGTAGTCTTAACATAAATAAAAAATGAACCAAAACATTGTTATGGGAGTAAGCCCAAAGTGTTCTTGCTCTTCAGCTGCTCCCATTAGGAGACATGACAGTAAAACAACATCTGAAATGGACATTTTGATTATGATCCAGGGACACCCTTCCTGATACAACCCTCCCATTTTTTTGTTTATCTGGGCTTGGGACCAATATTAAGGGTGTTCGGCAACTCCAGTGGCTAAGAAGCAATCTCAGGCCTTCCACCTGGCAAGCGAGAAACCTGCTACTGATCCACCAATGCCCTGTCCAAGAGAGGATTACGAATAATAATACCTACCAAGCACAGTCATGGATTCCAGCTGCTCTTTGGACAGGCTGATTGGTCTGTCATTTTGGAACTGTGCCAAGATCAAGTCTGCTTCTTTACGAGCCGCAGCAAAAGCTTCTGGATTTCTGAGAGAAAGAAAACGCTGTCAAAAATTTATTCAAACAATTACACCAGTAATTATTAGTCAATAGTGTGTTTGCTACCTCAGTGTATAGTAGAGACTCCAAAAAGCAGCAGGGAGCGTGTTGGCCTGTGAAGCCCAGAGCATGCAGACATGTGTGCGTGCTTTCCCCGTCTCGTCCAGGTGCATGAGATCGAAGGCGTCCATCCTGCGCTGGATCAGTTCTGAAATGCACATCCTGTGATGAAGCTCGCTGTGCAGCAGTCCCTTAGCTAATGCTTCTCTCGCCCTCCATGCACGCCTACACAGAGCGATAGGCACGCCAGCCGCCATTGCAGGAAAAGCCCCGTCAAATGCCAAGAAATCCTTCTTCACCTTCTGCAAGCATGTACCAACTGCTTCCACTCCTTCTGCCTGGAGAAGATCTGCCTTCTTACCAAAAAGTGTGAGGAAACCAGCCTCAAACATGATGCGTGTAGTCAAGCTCTGTAATCCGTCCTCCTTCCAAGTATCTCCAGGTGGTAAGCAGTCCTGGAACACAGTATGCAGATTGCCTAGCATGTTCTGGCTTAGGTGGTGAAGAGGCTGACCTTGTAACGTTTGTCTGAAGAGCAAGTGCACTTCTCGGTAGCTTTCGCTTAACAGAGGAGACGTAAAATCAGCATGACCAAACACCTGCAAAACAACAAATGATCATATTATTGAGAAGGTAAAATGTCTAATAGTGTGTGCACTTGCGGTGCAGGGAACAGAACAAGGGTAACTCACTTAATGTCATATTAGTTTAAAAACAGAAAGTTTGAAAATCCTCAAAGAAGCACCATGATCAAATAATCTCTCAAATCAGCAATAAGAAAAGGTTATTTTGACGGAAACACTTCCTGTGCACACCTCAAACCTGGGGGTGGTGTTTCTGTGAACCCTTTATTAGCATTACAAAAAAAACACAGTTTGGTAAAAATACAGGAGGTGACATCATTCAAGGTTATAATTAACTTGCAAAGGAATTCTTTTCAAATTTAACAATGCTCATGAATCCTTTTTCAAATCTGCCATATATCTTCATAGTACTGTATGTGTGCCTCACCTGCTGAGAGAAATTCATGGCGAATTTGTGAAAGTCGAGGTTTTTCCCTTGACGCATCACCACGGGGAAAGAGAATGGATCGGTGATGAAGGTGAAATGCTTCCACGCAAGCTGGCATGTAAAGATGTCTCCATATTTTCGTTGAGCTGCTTGCAGAAAGCCTAGTGGGTTTTTACCGTAGTCTAGGACTACACCCAAAAAAGGCCAACCTTTAACCAGTGGAGGTTCATTCACTCGCCTGCGAAGAAAAATACATTTCTGATTTTAATAAACAAGAATCTTTGTTTTTTATTTTATTTTATTATTATTTCAAGGCATTTAATGTAGAAGATAATATGTGTGTAGTTATATGATATAGCTATATATATTCTATAAATAATACATTAGTGTAATATTATACAAGAAAACAGAAAGCAAACACATTCTGAACGAGACAGCAAGCTTCTACTGAGCGAATTCCCACAAGTAATGGAATCCAGATGTTTGCAGAATTGGAACAGCTGTAATTGATACTTGGTCATCCCTTTTGCCAGAAGTACTAAAGATTACAAGAAATTTTAATATATTTCATATTACCAAATAATCCCCATTGGACTAGATATAAAATTAGCATCTGGTTTCCCAGAAAAACTGAGTGTGACATGGAAATACACATATTGAGTTTTCAGATATGATTTATTTAAATATTTGCATAATCAGCTTAAATACAGCTCCTAAATTCTGTGAATATTTCTTCAAACCAAGGAGTCTATGTGACAGAATGTCATCCCCCTAATGAAACAGATTACATATTGTCGGGAGTTCCATGAATGCCTGAATGCATAACACTCCTCCTTTCTCCAACTCACATTCAGAACATGTTCAAGAACAGATTCATCAAGTGATATTACACATAGTACATTTGAATGTATTTGTAGGCAAACAGATCAATAAAAAAAAAGGTTCAAAAGAAATTTTACAATTTTGAGCTGTCTCTTTCTCTTTTCTCATGTCTGAATGATGTCCTGAAGAACATACCTTGTCCTATATCCATAAGCTGTCAATAACAAGAACAACACACCAATGACGAGAAAGGCAACAAGAATCCATGTAGCCATGCTTAAGCTCTATGCGTTTACTCCCACTTTCTCTTCCTTGTTTGCTCCTTTTCCTTCTGTCCCATCTGGCTCCTTTTAACCCTCTACAAGCCCCTCCTGCTCACTGTAGGAGGGGCATTTTTGCATCCTGTGTGCTGCCTTTGGTTCAGCTCAAATAAACCACCCATTTTTATAAAAGGTCTCTTATCTCTTTAAGTCCGAGTGTTAGCTATGCTCCTTGTTCTTAAAGAAACAGTATTATAAACAATTGATATAAAGCCAGACCAGGTGGACTGACAGATAAAGAATAAGGTAGATCATGTAGAGGTCTCTTATAATGAGTTCCACTCTTGTCTCACTCAAACAACCAATGTGGACAGCTAAAGACTGGAATAAAACCTAAAACCTAGAACTCACAATCTCTAGGTGATAGGGGGGAAAGCAAGTCTTTTGTGCCACTTGGCATCAAGTTTTTTGCACAGCTCTGAGAAAACTCCAAGAGACTGTTACACGATAAAAATCTCAGATGATCAGCAATTACAGAAATATTAAATCAAACCTGTTTTGTATCAACAATCATACCATGTTCCAGATAACTATGATCATACACCCATAAAGATGGCTGATATGAACCTTATCCAAAGCTGTGGCCTTGAATTTGCACAATTTCATTTACTGATGCAGGCGATTGGCTGAACAAGTAACAGATTGACCTCAAAATTAGATAAATCTGTTTTTGCAGTTTTGAGAAACGGGTTTTTTCAAATCAAGCAAGAAGAAGAACAAGAAACACTCATGTTCTTTGAGTCATAAGATGTAAAAAGGTTTCATTGTCAAATATTTTATCAGAATTGTTATGGTTATGGGAATTTTGTGTGATTTTTCAAAACGCTATGACTCCATTTCCCAGAGTTCTGGCACAATGGATAAATCACCTCGCAGGTGTGTATATATATATAAAAATACAGCACACTCACGCTTTTATTGTACTTTTTTTTTTAGTGAGTCAGACAGAAAGTTCTGTACTGGCAAGGGATTTTTCAAAGAAAAAATTGACTTTAATAAAGTCGTGGCCAAAAGTTTTGAGAATGACACAAATATTTGTTTTCACAAAGTTTGCTGCTAAACTGCTTTTAGATCTTTGTTTCAGTTGTTTCTGTCATGTATTGAAATATAATTACAAGCACTTCATATGTTTCAAAGGTTTTTATCGACAATTACATGACATTTACGCAAAGAGTCAGTATTTGTAGTTTTGGCCCTTCTTTTTCAGAACCTCTGCAATTCGACTGGGCTGCTCTCAATCAACTTCTGGGCCAAATGCTGACTGATAGCAACCCATTCTTTCATAATCACTTCTTGGAGTTTGTCAGAATTAGTGGGTTTTTGTTTGTCCACCCGCCTCTTGAGGATTGTTCTCAATGGGATTAAGATTTGGGATACAAGAAGAATGGGATAAAATTTCAACGTTTTGGTCCCTGAGCCACTTTTGCTCCATTGTGCTGGAAAATGCATTGTTCTTCACCAAACTGTTGTTAGATTGTTGGAAGAAGTTGCTGTTGGAGGGTGTTTAGGTACCATTCTTTATTCATGGCTGTGTTTTTGGGCAAAATTGTGAGTGAGCCCACTCCCTTGGATGAGAAGCAACCCCACACATGAATGGTCTCAGGATGCTTTACTGTTGGCATAACACAGGACTGATGGTGGCGCTCACCTTTTCTTCTCCGGACACGCCTTTTTCCAGATGTCCCAAACAATCGGAAAGAGGCTTCACCCGACAATATGACTTTGCCCCAGTCCTCAGCAGTCCATTCGCCATACTTTTTGCAGAAGATCAATCTGTCCCTGATGTTTTTTTTGGAGAGAAGTGGCTTCTTTGCTGCCCTTGTTGACACCAGGCCATCTTCCAAAAATCTTGGCCTCACTATGCATGCAGATGCGCTCACACCTGCCTGCTGCCATTCCTGAGCAGCTCTGCACTGGTGGCACTCCGATCCCGCAGCTAGATCCTTTTTAGGAGACGATCCTGGCGCTTGCTGGACTTTCTTGGAGGCCCTGAAGCCTTCTTAACAAGAATTGAACCGCTTTCCTTGAAGTTCTTGATGATCCTATAAATTGTTGATTTAGGTGCAATCTTAGTAGCCACAATATCCTTGCCTGTGAAGCCATTTTTATGCAACGCAATGATGGCTGCATGCGTTCCTTTGCGGGTCACCGTGGTTAACAATGAAAGAACAATGATTTCAAGCATCACCCTCCTTTTAACATGTCAAGTCTGCCATTCTAACCCAAGCAGTCTGACATAATGATCTCTAGCCTTGTGCTCGTCAACATTCTCACCTGAGTTAACAAGACGATTACTGAAATGATCTCAGCAGGTCCTTTAATGACCGAAATGAAATGCAGTGGAAAGTTTTTTTTCGGGATTAAGTTAATTTTCATGGCAAAGAAGGACTATGCAATTCATCTGATCACTCTTCATAACATTCTGGAGTATATGCAAATTGCTATTATAAAAACTTAAGCAGCAACTTTTCCATTTTCCAATATTTATGTAATTCTCAAAACTTTTGGCCACGTACATTATTTAAAAAAATCTTTTATTGTTCATTTTCCAATATATATGTAATTCTCCTCTACCAGTTTCGGTTTTACTTCAGTACTTGATGACAGTGCCTTATTATACTACAGGGATGTACTGTTTAACATCCATACATTGAATATGCATCAACCGATCACGTGTCTGTTAGCCGTCCCCTAAGGTTACAACATTACAAGGGTAAAAGACAGAGCCAGAAGGTCTCTGCTTTATTTTCTTTTGAAAATATTTCCATAAGTGCATCATGGTTAAAAAATGCAGCAAAGCCAGCATGTTACCAACCAAAGCTGGTAGGTCATGTTTATTGGTAGTATTTGCTGATGTGAACAGATAGATGTTGATTAACAAAAGTTACATCGCATAATGGTGAAGGTAAACTAAATGAGGTCTGTTTTCAGGTTCCTCATGATGAGTGATGTAGTCAAACTATGGTTTCTTCCCACATTCTTTCAGCATTACAATCCTTTTGTTATATGCAATTATTTGGAATTATCTGTAGCCGAAGGCTTTCATATACAGGGTTTGTGCCAAAGCTGTGACGCACAGTTTACCCTGGTGCAGGCAGGGGCATGTGTTGATGTGTCACTAGATGTAATGTGTCATGGAGTGTTGGGTGTTGCAAAAAAACAAAATGCAACTTTCTTGCACACACACACACACCCACACACACTGTATGTGAATGTGTAATCTGATCCCTCAGTTTATAAATCACTGATTTAAAGAACTGATTGTTCTGGAATAATAGGGAACCACTGCAATTAAATATTCAACAGTTATTTAAAACCAGGTAGTCTAATTGGACGAGAGCATGCGGTGAGTGGTGACACAGCACAGGTGTCTGAACAATCGTTGATTACACTAACAGTCGGTCACCAGCATGGGTAGAAGTAGGTCGGTACAGTTTGCAGTACTGGAAAGAGGGTAGGGCAGCTGCTTGCAAAAACAAACATTCAAAACTGGAAGCAAATAAATCTAAAAACATTATGTCATTTTAAATAACACTTTTTTTTAATGATTGCTCCGAAGTCATTCTAAATTGTAGCTGAAATGTCTATGTTAACGGCTAACACAAGCTACAAAGCTAACAAGCTTGTAACATAAGACTTAATTCTAAGACCCTTGCTAACCCCTGATCAACGGCACTACTTGGGGGTCGGCAGCCTATCACACTGAACTTGAGGAACAAGGTGAGGTTCACACTGGATGAGGTGCCAACCCATTGCAGGGCACAAGCACTCAAACACCCAATCATACACTGTGGGAAATCTGAAAACTGTGGGAAAAAAAGCAGAGGAAACCCAGCAAACATGGGGAAAACATAAATTTCACATACACAGACTGGAGGGGATGATCGAACCCCCAACCCTGGAGATGCGAGGTGACTGCTGGACACCAAGCCCTGTATAAAGTCATATACAAAAATATATCTCCTTTTTCATGCTTAATATTCCATAGGGTCACCCTGATTTTTTAGGAACTTTAAGCTATTTGTGACACTCTATATAGACAAAAGTTTTTGGCCAAACATGTATCCAAATACATATACTCCTATACAGTATCTGGAGTTATTCCCCCTGTTGCAGCTACAACAGCTTCCCCTCTTCTTGCAAGGCTGTCCAAAAGATTTAGAAGTGTTTTTCCTGGAAATTTGTGTGCATTCATTCTGTAGAGCATTTATGATATCAGGCACAAAATGTCCTGGCTCGCAATCTCTGTTCCAGTGCATCCCAAAGGTGCTCGATGGGGTTGAGGTCAGGGCTAGTCAAATATTTCCACATTGAACTCATGAAACCATGTCTTTATAGTCCTTGCTTTGTGCATAATCGTGTTGGAATAGAAAAGGGTCTTCCCCAAACTGTTGCAACAAACTTGGAAGCATAGCATTGTCCATAATGTCTTGGTATACTGAAGCATTAAGATTGCCCTTCACTGGGGATAAGGGGCCTGATTGAAACAACTGAATTCAATAATTACCAGTTTTTGTCCAAATACTTTTGTCCATTTTAGTGTCCATGACGTGTAACAATGCAAGTGAAAAAGAGAAGTTAATTGCCGCAAATGCGAACATGAAAGATTGAAAATGTTGTCATCAGTAAGTGTCATGTATTTCAGACATATTTTTATTTTATTTTGTTAATTTAAATGTATTACCGCTTGTTCCACATCAGGTTACCCATTTAGAATACTGATCATAAAAAGAAAAAAAAAGAAGAAAAAAAAAAGATAACACTGAACATCTTTAAGGCTGCAATGATTACAGGATGATCTGGATTCAGATCCACAAAGAGAACGCAAATGGGTGTGAGTGCCGGTTTTCATTCAGATCAAGCAGGAGCCATTTAATTATTTGATCCTGGCCTTCAACAGACAATATCAGGTGTGGCTTCTTTTTTTGGGTGAAATGAAAACCCGTACCTACGGTACTTCGTGCTTTCTGGATAAGACATGGACATTCTTTGTGTAATTTACAGTCAATCTTAAATTTACGCTGACTAATGAATTATCCCAGGTAAACAGCAACAGCACAGTTCCTCTCTACTTCAGTCTTAATACTAAACGTCAAACCTGGATTTCTATTAATACATACATTCTAGACCACAAAACAACTCACCTGATGAGAAAGGAAACTATTTGATTACAGTTAAATGACAGATCTCTCTGTATAAGCATTGTCCCTTTGTCTAATATATAATCTAATGCATCTACTGAACATCTCACTCCTTTAAAGTTGAACTTTGTTTAGTGCTTCGCAACCCGGTTAAACACACACACATACACACACATACACACACACAGGAGCGCGCGCGAAGTCCGACTGATCTTACCTTGTTCTGGAACCACACACTCTAAACAACAGGAAACACACACCGACCAGGAGGAAGACAGCGAGAATCCACGTAGCCATGCCTCAACTCTCGCTCTCGGTGTCTCCTCTCTGGTTTCCTCGCTCCCTTTCTTCCGTCCCAGCTCGCTTTTCGTTTTTCCTCACTTTGTCTCAGGGTTGCTACTCAGCTTTGCTACTAGGTGGCGCTGTATCTCTCAGGAATGCGCTTCTAGTATGCTGTCGGCCAAGAAAAACAGTATTGGTGCTGATTATTTATTATAATTTTTTACTGATATAAATATAATACAGAAAATGTGTGTGTGTGTCAAATAATCTACTTCTGAAATGTACGCAAAAAGAAAGTGTAATCTTGCTTTCGTAAAAAATAAAAAATAAATCAATCAAATTGCTAACTTCAGCTGCTAACCATGTGCCCAATAAAATGCCCCCCCCCTTTTTAAGCTTTAAACACTAATAATTTAAACATATTTCTTTATGAGAACTGAAGCTTCCAGAAGTATAAAACATTCCAGAAACTTCTAGAAGCATAAAGCCTTCTGGATTAAGGATTCCCCCCAAATTACTAACAACAGTGGCTTTATTTAAAAAAGCGAATTAGACACAAGTTGTTGCATAAAACATAGAAAACTATAGTTTATTCCGGTAAAACTGTTAGTTATAACATATAATAATTATTATTAATACATAGACCTTTAAAATTGCAGGGCTACCCCAGGCATGAGAGATGTTTTTATTTTTATTTTTATATAAGTTTAAAAAACATAAAAATCTGTAGTGTCTGTAACCATGTCAAATTCATCTTAACAGTTTCGCATTTTAGAAAGATATTCTTTTCATGTGAAATCTAATTTGGCCAAGTTTCATCTGAATGACATTTAAATGACATTTGAATAATGATAATAAAAAAGTTAAGGACACTACATAAATGGGCATGAAATCATATTTAGCAAATGTTTCTTTTTATCTGACAAAAATATAAATGTGTATACATATTTACAAAAAAAAAGCATATATAGGGAGATAAAAAGCATTAAGTATTATGAAAAATTGTGTTATATGATCCGATCTGAAAATTCACTTTTTCACCTAGTGGAGACACTTTTTAAGCACCAATACCATGTTTTTATACCGTGTATAAAAGTACACAAACTCTATGCACACACCCAAGGTAGGAATCAGACCCGGGCCCTGGAGGAGTGAGGCCTTATTGCTGCCTATTCAGACATTTGGAATAACACAGATATGCTCATAATCTTTATAACTACATAAAAATGTAATTGTTATATGCTGTAAGCTAGCAGCATATGTTAACAAAAATATGTGTTGTACTACCCGCTCACTTGCACATTCTACATTCTCTTTTCCACATAAGATTCAATTATTTGTCAAATGTATCTTAGAGCACAGTGAAAAGCATTTTTTCACATATCCGTTAGGAAGCTGGGTTCAGAGCGCAGCATCAGCGAGGATACACCGCCTACCATGCACAGGGAAAACATGAAAACGCCACTCACACAGACCCGAAGGCGGCAATCAAACCCTTGGAGGTGAAATTCCACAGTGCTAACAACTAAGTGTTATAGTAGTCTATTTTATTACATATGTATTATTATGTAGGTATTTTAGTCTGGTTATATATTATTCTTAACAATTTGACACAAAATAGAAGCATTAAATGTTCTTGCAAAAGACAAAGACAGAGCTTTTTCTTGCTCCCTTGGCAGCAGGGATTTTAGTGGGGATACCTAAGGTGACGTTCACTTGTCACCTCCCTCCCCATCTCATAAAATGGAGTCAGGTCCCTGCCTCGCTTATATGCTAGAATGAAGGCGCTAAAAAGGTTCATGGACCCACACAGTGACACAAAAACTGCAGCATGCAAACGAGTGATAGAAAATTATCATCATTCAGATTTTTTCCCCCCTGAGGACTCTGTGGACTCTTCTTATTCTAGGGGGCCTGGAGCCTATCCTAGGGTACGCATACACATTTTCACACTAAGTTGATGACATCTGCATGGCTTTAAATTGTGGGTGGAAACTCACCAAGCATGGGGAGAACATGCAAGCTCCATACACACACAGCCAAGGCAGGAATCGAACCCATACCCTGGAGGTGTGAGGCCACAGCGCCAACCATTATGCCTTCATCCTGCCTGTTCACACATTTGTAACAACACACATATACATTCAGAAATTTTAACTACATAAAAATGTCATACTTATATATTGTAAGCTAGCGGCACATAGCAAACATAAGTGTTGTACTACCCGCTTACTTGCACATTGTACATTCTCTTTTCCACTTAGGATTAAATTATTTGGAACATGTATCTTAGAGAAAAGTGAAAAGATTTTGTTCATGTATTTATGTTAGGAAACTGGGGTCAGAGCGCAGCATCAGCCAGGATACAGCACGAGGAAAACATGAAAACTCCACTCATGCAGACTCGAAGGCGGCAATCAAACCCTTGACCCTGGAGGTGAAATTCCACAGTGCTAACAACTACAGTAAGTGATATGCTAGCCTTTTTTATTACATATACTTAAGACAATGCTACATACTTTTTTGTCTTTTGCCCATTTCCCATTTCTTCCATCTCTATTTTTCTAAACTGGCCACCTTTGGCTTTGACATTATTATTATTATTATTATTATTATTATTATTATTATTATTATTATTATTATTATTATTGTTGTTGTTGTTGTTGTTATTATTATTGATTTTACCAGTTGCATTTCTGTACAAAGACATTGCTTTTTCTCACTCCCTTGGCAGCATGGTTTCTAGTGGGGATACCTGGGGTAATGTCCACTTGTCACCTCCCTCCCCATCTTGTGAAATGGAGTCAGGCGCCTGCCTTGCTTATTTACTAGAATCATAGTGATACCCCCGGCTGAACAGCCCCTTCAAAATCCAGCTAAAAGCCTTCCCAAAAGAGTGGAGGTTAGTATAGAAGAGGAAGACTAAATGTATAATGTGATGTTCCACAAGAACCATTACTCATAAAGTGCAAATTGCAAATATTAATACAGAAAATTGGTTTAATAAATTACTTAATTAGCTTCTTTCTTTCTTTGTTATTTATTGTTTATCACTGACAAGAGGTAACATGCATGCTTGGGATATCTAATAATTTGGTTAACGTTCCACCTACAGTACTGTACTTTTACCTTACAGGAATTGTTCACTGTTTAATTATTAGGGTCGAAATAATATTTTCATTGTTAGAATGTCTCATCATATGACACTGTATATCCTTATAAAGTAAAACATATTTCTATGATACTATCATATGAATCATGGAACAATGTCATACAAAACATCACATGCCACGAACACTCATTCACCGGATGTTGCATTTTTAAATGTAGAATAAAGTCACGTCCTAAAAACTACGCAATTAGAGCATTACTGTCTACTAGAATGAGTCATATTTTCCAATCGACATTTCTTTAGAAACAAAAGTTAGACAGTTCAGGAACTGATATAAGTTTAGATACTGTACACCTAAGCCCATAATAAACCTGCATAGATAAACAGAAGACCTTCATGTCTCCAGTCAGAAAAAATTATAAATCCTTGAAAGTGCATCATGATCAAACCCCAGACCCCAGTATAATTTTCGAAGATCCTGTACAATAAGGCGTGTGCTTAAATACAGACTAAAAAATCATTGGGTTCAGGGTTCATATTTCATTCAAACTCGCATAACCAGTAGCTGTATACACAGTTTCATTCATATGTCCAAATTAGTATGTGATATCATATTTCTGAAGCAGACTCATAGGATTTTTTTTTGACACACAGCAATCTTCAGAGCTTAAAAAGAATGCTGCAAAACACCAAAAAAAAAGTCTAGTGCAGTTCTGAGAAATGAGAAAGCAATTATTAAAGAAAACAAGTCTGCAACTACTGAAGCCTCAGATTTGTGTTCTTAACTCACAGAAATGAACGCCATTTGTCACACGCTTTTGTGTGTTGTGATTTCTGATATGCTTTTCTGCTCACCATGTGTGTAGAAAGTGGTTACTGAATCATTCTGTGTCTGAAACACTAAAACAAGCCGGAGTTCTGCAAAAATAATTGGCTAATTGATAACGGTACAAGGCGGCACGGTGGTGTGGTGGTTAGCACTGTCGCCTTGCACCGCCAGGTTCCGGGTTCGATCCCCGGCCAGGCTCGATTCCTGTCTGAATGGAGATTGCATGTTCTCCCTGTGCTTGGTGGGTTTCCTCCGGGTACTCCGGTTTCCTCCCACAGTCCAAAGACATGTAGGTTAGGCTAATTGGCGTTCCCAAATTGCCCGTAGTGAGTGTATGTGTGTGTGTCTGTGCCCTGCGATGGATTGGCACCCTGTCAAGGGTGTACCCTGCCATGTGCCCTAAGTCTCCTGGGATAGGCTCCAGGCCCCCTGTGACCCTGAATACAGGATTAAGTGGTATAGATGCTGATGAGTGATAACGATACAATATAACTTTGTCTGGTGAATGTTGAGTGTGTATTAGTAACAATTCTGAATGAATGCCAACTTGGGAATTCTTTATTAGGGCTTTCCCAGATACAGACTAAAGCACAGACTTGTACTAACTCCTCTTTACCAGTGTTTAGGCTCAACATTCCTAAAACCTAAGCTTTTTACTCTGGAATAGAGGTGCCTGCCAAATGATGTCAGACTTGTACTGTATATGTAGACACAGTTAACACAGGCAAGGTCTTTAAGAAAATAAAAACAGGAATGACTAGGAACTGGGTTCACAGCTATTTTATACGAGCATACTGTATGATGAGCTTGGGGTTTACAAAGATTACACATTACAAAGATTCATCATAAAGCACGAATGTGAACAGTAATCATGGGTGTCGTGACAGAGATGAAGCATCAGGAAAACCTCAGACCAAACAGGAGGCTTCAGTGACTCAGTATTCAGAGTATATAAATTAAGAAATGCCAAGAAGAATGACTCAGACCATGATGTAACCGGCACTACACCAAACCAACTGCTCTCGTCTTTCAGAACACATTTGTACATTATACAAAAAATTAACACTTATGTTACAGAAGTCTTAATCTTTTTTTGATTGCTTATAAACATCTTTTTTATTTAGTTGTAACCAGTAAATTAATATTAATATCGCACATAGACTGCATACTATAGAATGTACTGTATATACTGTATACCAGGCAGACGATTAGACACACCTTCTGATTCCATGGTCTTCCCTGATTTTTTTTTCTTTATACATTGTAAAACAATGCTAAAGGCATCCAAAATATGCAATAATCACCTCTGAACAATTGATATTGTAATGTATCTGCTACTAGTTTTGGTCTTGCTTTCCTGAGATGGACTTCATAAGAGAAAGCATAATGGTTTCATCATGGCGCTTAATGGGTTTGGCAAATGCACTTGACAATACGGTTCTTGCAAGAACAATAATAGTCTAGAAGAGCTGAACTTGAAATAACAACTGTTGTTGTTACTTAATTACATAATGCCATATATGTTATTTAATATGTTTACAAAAATCCATTTTTAACAAAATTATGCACACCTATGTAGGATGTCTAGAATTTGTCACTTTAGCCATCCAGGAAATTCCAGGAATATCCGAATAATTAAAAATGGGAATGGGAAAACAATTAGCATTAACCAGAATTTGAAATAGAGTAAAGCAGAACAATGCCAGAGTTTCATAAAAGCCTTAAGCTGTCTGTGGTTGGTCGCTGTCTTTGACATTTCCTAATTACATAACTACTGACAGTTACAATAATTGCTTAAATTTCACAAAATATTGCTAAACAAAAACCCTGTCTGAACTCTGTCTCAAGCCTGTGTCACAAAGTCTAATATTTAAAGAAAAATTGCTAAATGTGTGACGTAATTATCAACCTGTAAGTGGCCACAATATTAAAGGTTAGACACTAGATGGAGACAAAATGCTAGTAAATGTGGCAAATCATTTCTGGGGAGAACTTAGTAACTAATGCTGTACAGTGTGTGTAGTGTACAGTTTTAGACTAAAACATACTATAGCAACAGAGCACTCTAATGAAACATTAATGTACATCAAACATCTCAGCGGGAGGTTTTTCACCAGAAGAACTGGGTTCAATTCCCACCCAATGCCCAAACAGCAGCCACTGGATGCAGTGCCGGTCCCAAGCCTGGGTAAAACAGGAGGGTTGCACGAGGAAGGGCATCCAGTCTTAAACCTGCCGAAAGACCAACATATTTAAATATTTATAGTTTAACTTGCACTGCTGTTTTTGAAGATGCGTTAGGTTCACTGTATGTGATTGCTAATATAATGGAGTTACTAGGTCTTATCATACTTATCTTATGATATTCATATCTCACTGTCACATGCAGTAAAAAATGCTACACTTGATATAAACTTGAAAAATACAGTTAAGTGAAGTAGAACATTTTAGACTTTTTCAACATATTTGGACATACAAATATACAGTCTGGTTGCACAGTGGGTTAGAGGTTAGAAGGGTTCCCTCGTACCCTGCAGGGTGAGTGGTTTGAATCTCACTTGTAATCTGTGTGTGTGTGTGGGGGGGGGGGGGGGGGGGGTTAAATGT